>VCRD01004329.1:7285-23860 GCA_006783055.1 Trinorchestia longiramus
CAGGTGAGCTGTACTAATAACACCTGGACAGGTGAGCTGTACTAATAACACCTGGACAGGTGAGCTGTACTAATAACACCTGGACAGGTGAGCTGTACTAATAACACCTGGGCAGGTGAGCTGTACTAATAACACCTGGACAATTGTGATTGTTTGTAATTCCCTGACTCTGGGAATCTGCAGTGTTACGGGGGTCCTTTAAATCCTTGATTATATTCTAATAAAATATTAAATTTTGTTTTTCTAAATTAAATATCACAATTGTGGATTCTATTTACACTTAAAAACCGACCACAAAAGTGTCTAAGAGAAGGCAGTTTACAAATGTAGCTTCAAATTTTAGTTTCATTAATTTTTCGTTTTTCTTAAATAATTGGCAGTGTTGTTAAAACCAACTTAAGATTGGACTGAAGTTAAATCAATTAGGTATTCGTTTTAACAAAGATTTATTACCATACTTCTGTACTATGCTGATCATGAGATACATTTATGAACACTAACAAAACGATGTACCGCTTATCAATAAGTTTACACGTAATTACTGATATTTTCTTCCTGTCCCTTCAATTTTTACCAAATCGTGAGGATGACATGGAAAAACAAGTACTGCAGCAACAATGAATGTATACAGAATAGATAATGAAGATGCACAATGTTTTAAAATAAAGAACATAATATTATCATTTCATTAAGCTCAGAGATTTATCCCCAGAAATCTTGCAGGGGAACAAATATTCTGGCCCAAGATGATAGGCTCTGAAAATAAATCAAGTAAACTTTCTCATGAGAACCGAATCAGTTCGCATAAAAAGCAGTTCGATATTCTTCTGCTGGACAAATGAAAAAATGGTGTGCTTATTTTCGAGTTACGGAAGTGAATCTCAACTTTCTTTTTCCACGATCGAGAAATATACTTAAAGGCCTTTTTTATTGATGCATTTGTTGGAATTTTCTTGTTGTGTTGGAGCTACATATTTATGAAATGAACAAAGGTAAGATGTAGGAAGTCTTCAAATACTTCCCTAACACACAATAAGGTACATCGCATGGAGACTCTTAATAAAGTGTGATATTTTTCTATGCTAAAACTTGAGGATAGATTTTGATTTCATGCCGCTCTCAAAACGTAATTTTTGCCCCAGTCCATGTGAAGAGATCATAATGCATAGCAGTGGTCACCACCCTCATGCCCTGACCATAAGAGCATAATATTAATGTCATCAGTGATGGCTTATCATGGAAACCCAATTGTTCACTGGCCCTGCTTAAGGTATATTGCACCATTTCACTTACCATAATTTTTAAAATGTAATTGAAAACTCCGGAAGACCTAAAAAGAGCAAACACTGATAATACAAACAGAGTTCGGAAAGAAAAACAAAGTTTTTACTAACAATTTTTCATTACTACTGGTAATTAATTAACATATTCATAAACAAGTAAATTTATGATTAGAAAGGGATTATTTATCTAAGAATTCTCACTTTAATGAAAAATTCTGAATCGTTTCTAATTTTTCCCGTCCCAACAGCATTAAATCAAGTTACTTGGTTGCGATGTTGAAGTCATGCTCTTCAACATCACTGATGAGAAAGAAACTTTGACTCAAATTAGTTGATTCGCTCAGGAGTGCAGAGACTTCACTTCAGTATTGTCAAGATTCATTCACTCATTAACTAATTTTCTCGTTTACTCATTGAGTCAGGTACCAGACTAAATTTTCTGAAGCACTGGCAGAATACATATCTAAATGAACCACAACTCATTTGGAATTGAAAATTCATTACTTTCGCTTAATCGGAAATTCATTTCTGAAGTCAAGCATTATAGCTAACTAAGCATAAAATATATGTTTCATAATAATGCGCTACAATCATACCACAAAATTCCATAAACAAAGAAAATTCAAGCAGTCTCTAAATCTTTCACTCAGAAGAAGCTATGGGTCGTGAGTCTGTATGAACTCTATTTGTTTGAAAAATACAAATAACTGAGTACAATGCAGTAGGTTAAATTCAAATAACCAGTTCTCGTAAATGCACGACTGATACTTAAATTCTCATTTATTGCTAGTTTCCTACTAATGTAAATATGAATAAACACAATCATACTCAATTCCCCATACAAAATTTGTCTTATTTCAGATTTAGCAACCCACTGTTCAATGTTTGTGTTCTATTACTTCTGAGTTTGTTCATGACTACGAAACTTTTGAATGAGTAAAATTTATAAACACAAGTCTTAGGGGAAATACTCTCAATAAGTTCTGGTGAAAAGAATTCAAGCCTAGCTCAGCCATATTGATCAATCACTCGATTGAAATTGTTTCCTAAAATATTAGTCACCTTTCTGAGCGATAATACAACAATCGAAGTTGACAATGAATTATTCTTATGATACAATGAAATCACATTTGTTTGGTGCTCGTAAATATTTTAATGAAGGAAGGTTTATTATGGCTCGAATTTTATTCTATGATATACCAATTAAATACGATTTCATATCTATGTAGAATAGTTGTACGTGTTTTGTTAGAAGACTATGAAAATTTCGGTGCCAGAGCTAACGAAGAAGACGTACATATTTCTCTAACGATGTCCCATTGCTCTACCTCGTTGTTGAAACCTAAATCCAATGTCAGAAAATTCCTCTCATGCTGTCCCAGGCCATCGGAGAGCGCAACTTGGCTAGTTTACGCTCCCCAGGGTGTTGTGTTCTAACTCAAAGAACTAAATTTCTCGCCCCAGCTTACTGAATTACCTCCACCAGCTGATGAGGGACCCATACTGCAACTTGAACAGGATAGCGTGAGAGTATCACATGAGCAAAAATTCACCAATCAACTAATTCACTGCAGTGCAGTCAAAATCAGTTAAGCAAATACACAGATAAAAAGAATGAAATAGATACATCCACACTTCATATTATACATGTAAATGTTTTCGTGTTTGGTGCCATTAAGATTGCTCGAGATCCTCACAAGAGTACACTCGTCAACAAATGTACACTAACTTCTAAGTTGAACTTGGGGCTTTTCTTTCCGATCCTTAACTCTACACCCAAATCAATGTTGCTCAACCAGAGTCAAATACTAATTCAAAATGTCATACCTGAGAACCAACTAATTATGTCAACATTTCCTACAGTAATAGAATCAATGTTAATGCGTGGCAAACCTCGAGTAAAATTGCTAAATCCTGAAGTCATAGCTAAGCCTAGCAGTGGTTCACATGATAATAAAATATTTGTAAGAGAGAGGCAGTAAATATGTTTGAAAGAAGCTGCAAGTGAATTAATCTGCACATTGCTGTGAGTTTCCACACTTAGTTAGTATTTAGATTTAAGTTGTATGTGAACTTTTCAGTTGCTGAGACGCAAATGAAAACGCAGTTTACCCAGAAAGTTGGAGATCCTCCATATCATGAAAATATTTGCTTCCACATATAATGCAAATTGCGTTCGTGTTCAAAGACTAATATGGGTTTGCAGTTTATTTCGTGCATCAAGCCTCGTTATTTTTCTCCGTCTCTTAGAACATATGCAGCGAACTAAACAATGCCATTCTTCCACAGTTTCAGGCATTCAGTTCTCGCGAAAACATCCTCGAAAATGAACACATACAACAAAGCTCGTGCTGGAAGCCCCTCATTAGTTTAATTGTGGGACAAGGCTCCAGAATTCAAATGAGTAGACTGTAGAATTCATGACTACTAATTGCTAGGGCTGTACAGTTTTACGGGAAAAAATAGATTTATGAAACTTACATGGATAAATATAATATCACATGTCACTCTTTGTTCAACAACCTGCTAGTTGTCACTTCCTTGTCGAAGCGCAACGAAAGAATTGATATAAACATCTAGCTCGAACTACATTGCGTACAGTTAATGAGTGCATTCAGTATCCGTGGTTTTCAGTGATCTGGATTTTCATTGAAGACTGCCTTTAAGATCAAATTTAATTTATCTCACAAATATAATAGAGACTTAAGATCTACTGTACTGTGGTTCTTCACTATATCTATACTTGAGTGAAGTTTTCATTAACCTCACCTCGTGTGTAGTACCTGCATTAGTTGTAAGGATAATTCAATAATTCAATTCGTGTTGGTTGTACTGAGCGTTACAGTCAGGCGAGCGTTGATGTTTCTGCAAGCAAACAATCTCTAATCTCTCGTTCATTGTGACATGCCTGCGGTCTTGGTGCCGGCTTTCTGCTCATACGTACATAAAGTATAGGGCAACAAGCGCTTACGGCCTTGTTGTATACTTGTTTATGTATATAAGATCCCCAACTACTAACTGCATGCATATTCTCCCCTGGAAAAAACACAAAAAAATTTCACAGTTCATGAGTGTAAAATTATTTTTCTATAAGAATAGAATAGAATGAGGCAATAGGAACAAACCTTCCGGCCCATTCTTGGGTCGGATAATCACTTCGATAATTATTCGGTTACCCGAGTCCCATGCCGTAATTCTAGCCGCGTCAACCATGGCGGCAGCGAGATTCGAACCCGGGTCTTCCCGCTCGCAAGCGGATTCGCTCACTAGTCGACCAAGCTGGCGATACATAAAGCGCTAGTCCGACCATATCTGGAGATCGTATTATATCTCTCATGTTCTATCCTTCGTAGATAAATCACTAAATTACAATAATTCTGTGCCAGGCTACGAAAATAGTTTTTGAGCTCTGAACCTCAGTATCGAACAGTGTTTTCAACAACTGGAACTCATTTAACTAGAACAATGAAAATACAAGAACAACCAAACGAGACCTACACATTTCGTATTGCCTTCAAAAATGTTAGCATAAAAGGGCATTTTTGTCAGAGATAATAAGGTGGGAACGCAATTACTACCAAAAACTATCATTACATTATCACCTTACAACATCTCAGGCAATGAGTTCTTTCCAGTTAAATTATCAGGATCTGGAATCAGTTACTCGAAAAAAATTGCCTAATCTGGCACTGATAAAAAAATCAAGAATCGTATTTACCAATTCTGAATAATAAATAAAAAATATTCTAAACTACCGATTTGAGGTCTGATCAGAACTCCAGAGAGAGAAAAATTAAATATAATTTACTATACTACATCAAAATCCTTCTAACTCTCCAAATTATTGATAACCCTGTTTGTACTTCATCCGACAATAACGTCAACACAGTATGAAATGAGACAAATGGGACGATATTAATGTTTCTGATCACGTGAAAGTCTTTCAGGAGGATTGAGTGAAAGAATTCTACACCTGGAGAACGAAGCCACTTTTGCATTAAAACAAACGAACTGAGTGTCACAGTGTGAAAATTGATGACTGTAAGTCCTACTGTCTTTCTTCGTCTTCCATCTTACCATACTCCCATTCTGGTGCCTGTGTGTGATTGAGGTCTTACAACTTAGACAACCAATGGATTGAATACTCTACTCGTTCCTTGTGAAATATTGGATTACATTCTAAATTAGAGATTTTTTAAGTTGTTCTGATAAAGAAGTTTCTCTTGTTCATCACTTCTCAGATGATATGATAGAAGCGTGGAACATTATTATTTCCACCAGTTCAGAGCGCAAAACTGATAAACTGAGAGTATGACACACCCCTACTCCTCTTATCCGTCTTCACTGATGGGATCTGGTTGTGATTGAGATGCATGAACATGATTGAAGTGCATGGGTGTGATAAAGGTAGCACTACATGATTGATGCCCTAAAATAAGCGTGGGACTTGGGTAGCAACCCAAAAATTGATCGAACTAGTCGTTTCTATTGTCACATTCTATTCTTTTCATTCTCTTCAGTTAAATAAACGATATTCTCTGTAAAGGTGACATTCGTAGCTTGATATCTTTCATGAATATTTGGTAAAGAATACGATATTATTTCCAATTTGTATCGTATTCAACAAGAAAAAGTTGCTCACACATCATCTTTTATTAGAATTGCACTTCTTAATTTCAATGACTAATTAAACAAACCTAATTTTACATCCCCTTTCCAGAAAAATACTTTGCCTGAATACGAAAATTTGCATTAACGCTATACTCAACCCAAGAAAATTCATTTAACTGAATGTGAAGAAAATAAACTGAGAATCTCAATCGTGTTCAGAAACAGACCGTGAGCAAGCACTTACGGGGTTACCAGTAAACAATAAAGATCTGATTTAGACACATCATATGTTCATCATAATGGAATCGGACCAGTATTTGCTTTAAAATAGTTTCATTCCGACGCTCAATTGACATGAAAAAGTTAAGATTTTGTTTTTGTATTTGAACAACATTGTAAGGGTCCACCGTAATGATTATGATAATGGTTTTAAATAATGATAATGATTCATCTACCATTTTTATGTGTATTGAGAGTAATCAAAGGCTTGACTGAAAAACTTATAGTTTCCCAAACCATCACAGATGGCACCACTCTATCGCAAGGGTTGAAAGCAGGTTCGGCCATGGGAATCTTTTGTAGTTCACTAATCACAAGCACGACTTGTGTAGTGAGCAATACAAAGGACGTTTCATTTTATCATGTAATGTTCTTTTTCACGGACTTATTACACATTAATATTGTATTATGTTATAAGAAGTTTGGAAACATCAACTTTTTCATAATATTAACCAGTGGTGGCAGCGTCTTACTATGAGGGTGGAAACGGTATTATTTAGGTGAATAATGATTCTCAGTGACGCCATTCTCACAGCAGCTTTATCATTTCTGTCCAAAGTGTGTTTTAAAACTCGACTGTCAGTCAGATTTTATTCGAACTTAGTATTTTTTTCGTTGTTCATGTAAACTATCCACATTATATTCAATGTCGCTCCAACGTGTTAATCAATTTGACTTAATAAGAAGCATTAAGGAATTCAATTCTTAAGTAAATACCCCACAGATGACTCTGCTAATGGAGGCTTTGTACACTGCACTGTACTTTAATCAAGTCAATCGAACGATACAAGCAAAAACAATAAATCACGTAGCTTTCGAAGATCCGAACACGTGTACTTTTTGCTCTGACGCAGACGAAATCACAACCTAACTGCCTCGTCCAAACAAAGCAAGCTTTAGAACAAAGACAGACCCGAGCTGTCACCAAACACTAGAAAGATAATACACTTTATTCGAGTCTCTCTCTGCCTCGATTGAACGACTGTTCACTACCAGCACCAGTACAAGACTCAAGTTCCTCATCACTCTTCCTTAACGCGCTCCGTCATGTTGCCGTGACCAGTGACCCATTATATGCACTACACATGCACAGCGTTAAATAACATGAGGAAATAAGTATTTGATAATTGCAACGTCCGCATATTATTTTCTTTATTCACTCCTGATTAGATTTGTTTACACTACGTACTGTTTTCCATATGATGATGAATAAAAGTACCTTCGCCAAAAATCTAGTTGGCGATGAAATTCTCAGTTGGCAAGGCTCCAAGCATACAGACCTAGCGCACGAATACTCTTCACTTATCCAAATTACGGTCTGTTTATTTGTTTACAACTTGCTGTGCATTGTAAAATTACGAGGGAAGACTGTAAAATACTGGAACAACCCAATCTAGCGCAGCTGCCATGGAGGACTTTTTTTGTTAGAGAACATGGCGAGTATCATTTCATACAATTTCTTCTAATTTGTGATGTACATGTGTATGTTTATTTCCCAATATAGTCCTTTGCATTTTCCAAATAGATAAGAGAACGTAGTAGGTTAGATACGATGAGCCTTTAAAAAAAGAACTTTTTGGATCAACATACTACGTTCTGACAAGAGAAGTAAGAAACAACTGTTTAACCATATGTTGGTTACAATATCCTTTTCAAAACAATGATACAATGTCCAGAAACGCATCTAGCGCAGTAGTTTGGTTTGATTGTGGGATATTGAGATGTAAACTGTTATTTCACAAAAAATATGGACTGTGCTGCGAAACGACATGATTATTCTGGAAGCTGACTCACAATAAACTGGTAAAGGCATTATAGAGCACGTGTACATCTGCCGATGAATTTTTTCTGTCGCGAATATATAGCTAATCTAAACAAGTTTTATTTAGATTGAACAAAAGAAGATTCTCGTGATCCCTTGTGTTAATATTATAAAAAATCGTTCGCAACTTTGCAAACAATAACAGTACTGTTAATTATTAGTATTTTCATAATTTATTACTTCGAAGCCACTAATTGCAGTTCAAAATTTATTCGGAAATTGTCGTTATTTTGATGAACGAGATACTATGAATAATTTTTTATCTGATTTCCTGAAGTTCGTTTTTACCTTAGTTTTTCCCTTGTCCAATAGACTGGTGTTAGAAATACATACAACATGGCACTTAATTTTATACCTGTGTGACTACTAGAGATAATCACACGCAAATCTGAGCAACAAAAATGCGCTGCTGAAATTATGTGTGTGAAATACAAGTGATATTGAGCAACAGAATGCAATACTCTAACTATGTGTGTGAAATGCACGCTATACAGGGCAACCGTAATGTGTTATTATTAAATTAGGTGTAAAATTACATACCTATATGTCGAATAGACAATTTTTTGTTAGCCTTCGTTTCATCACGAACTTAATTTAGTATTCAAATCATTATTTTTTCATGTTGTAAATAACATTTTAATAAATTTTCTAGTAAAATGAACACGGGAAGGAGAAGTTTCAGATTGCTTTTTCAATTTTTGAAACCACTAAAGTTCAATCAAATGTTCATTCAATTAATTCAAACATACATTCATACAATAACTGCAATAATCTCGTAAAACTTTATTCACCAAGTTTTTGAATGGTATACATACAACGCAATTTAACGTAAGCATTGTGCGTCTCCAGGCTCATCGCGTCCGTCATGACTCAAGTGTAGGATCACACTTACTGCGAATGTTAGACTAACATCACACAGAAGTCAGTGTTGGAATAGGTGCATCTCTATCACTCGATCCCCTCTCTACGCCCTTCTAAATTATTCAAGATCTTGTGATGTGACGCATGTTTCCGGCCACTCGGTATCACTGTGAACTCGTCAAGCACCTACACAGAACTTAGGATCTGGCGTCAGTTCAAAGCAAAGTTTCAATCATCAGTAAGTTGAGCCCATATGCCCTGTCTGGCGTCAATTTTGAAATCAGTGGTTTAACCTATATTTTTTAATCTCAGTGTCTATATTTTAATGTAACTGAAAATTTCCAGCGTTTTTTACATATTTAAATATTAGACTATGGTTACACATATAAAAAATTCAATAAAGAATCTCATCAATTTTCTGTGATCTATGTTATATACCATATTTAAAAAATCATTGAATCCAGCAAACGACATATCTTCAAACGTAACAAGTTCCTAAGTGAAGCTCAACACTCTTGCAATGTCATAGCTTCCTTTCTAGGTAAAAATGAGCATTTACATCATGAGATATGTTTCGAAAATATCACAGGTTTGCTTCTCTAGTCTAAGAAAGTTCACCCTCATTCACTTGACCCTGCGTCCTTACGAAGAGTGCACTTTAAAAGCTGTGTTTGTAGAGCAAACAATTTCAGCAAACATCCCCTTAATGCATGAGCTAACAATGCCTGCTGTCCTGGCCACAAACTGCCTCCGAGCGTCATGTGTCGACAGCTTCATCCACCCATGTGGAAATGTCACTCCAGTTTTAAGGAGTCTGCGTTATATAACATGCGATACATACTGACTTTGTTTATGAGTTATCTTGCAAAAATAGAAGCGTTTCGGAAAAAATTAAGTTCTATATTGTTAGACAACAATAGTATCATTACAACAGCTTCATTTTTCACTACTTTATCTACGCGTAGGGTCGATAATATGTATATTCGATCATATACAATTAGCATAAAGCCTCTACACAAGCTTACATGAACTGGTCCTTCTTTATTATGAATTGTACCTCGTTTCTTCGTTTTAGCATGGAATAATAATATGAACACTCACTGCATATCGTATTGTACGAGATATTTTTTCAGTT
The DNA here is from genome assembly GCA_006783055.1 of Trinorchestia longiramus. Taxonomy (NCBI): domain Eukaryota; kingdom Metazoa; phylum Arthropoda; class Malacostraca; order Amphipoda; family Talitridae; genus Trinorchestia; species Trinorchestia longiramus. The sequence goes on from VCRD01004329.1 coordinate 17,277, forward strand.
GATGTCCATACACTGTTGTGTCATCTTCTTTCTCAAGGAATATTTACTCGTACATTCCTCTTTTACAGCCTGCAACAGCAGCTGTTCAGAAGTTGATTTACTTATAACCCTGTTTTAGTGTTCATTGATTTTGTCTAATGGAAGCTTTAGGCATGTTCATAGCCAGGCATATGTACAAGTACGTAAGTTAATACCAACGTGCATGCATACGAACTCAGGCTTTACGATTTTGCATGTTCTTTCACATAAATATTCAGCTCGACTTTGAAAACCTGTAATCCATATTATACTTCGCAACTAATTTTAAGCACGAAACTGCAATACAAACCACCACCTCATATGAACCTCCGATCTTTTTTTGAAACGCAAATATATTTCTTTCCCAGCAGGCCATTACTGAGATTTTTCCCGAGCTCGATTCGAGCTAAGTCTGGACTGAGCATTTCATACTTTGTTCCACTGTAGCATTCTTCAGGTGTTCCATGAACACCTGGTGCTACTAGTGTAGCGTAAAGGTGTAGCACCTTTATGAAACCTTGTTCCAAAAAGGGAATTCAATATTGAACATGCAAACACAAATTGTAATGGTTCAAGTCAAATGACGCTCTCTTTCATTCTATCATGAAGAGCATGATTACTGTCTAGAACATGTTCTGTTACAATTTTGTCCATTCTTTCTCTGCGTATATTGACATCTCAATATACAGTCACATTAGTTGCAATATCGCGTTTTACACGTTATTGCAGTTAATACTCGTATCGTTATTCTGTCTTTAGGGTTCAGAACAGAACTTTAATTCATATCAAAGAAAGGTCATCTCATGCAAGCTCGCAAAGTGCCTTTTAAGTAAGTGGTTGCAGTTACTAGAAGGTATTACCTACCCTACGTGTGGATGTAACAGTAAAAATATAATTATTTTGGCCACATTGTTACTGATTAATACTAATAAACGCATTTTTTCAAAAGGCTTCTGTTTTTAAGACCAACCATAAAATGGTACCGTTACATAGCGCATTTCATATAAGGGCTACTCTATTCATACCGGGCAAATTTAGGGGCCTATTATTTATCACAAGTCAATGTATTATATGAGTGATTTTATTTGTACTGGATTTCCCGTGAATGTCCTTGCAAAAATTTGTTTAGCAGTTTACGGTAAGTAAAGTGCTTGCCTGTACAGCGGAGGAAATCCATTAACTTTGTTCAGTATGGGAAGACTTCTGCAGAAGTTGAGTGGAGTCGAGTTTAGCATAAGCTCAAAACAACTTTAGAAACTTCTTGAAAACTTCTGCATGCTATGATTCAGTTCAAAGAGATCTTATATAACACCATATTGTAAATATTTATAGTGTGAATTTTTGGATGAGTATTGTGGTTATGTTCACATGTTTCAATATCTTTTAAGATGTCTCGCTTTTAGGCAAATGAAATTATGTATTGAAAATAGAAAAAAACAATTTTCTTATCACACTGTTTTAAGCAAAAATTAAAATTGAGAACATGCTATGATTCGTTGCAAGAATTGTTGCTTGATGTAGTGTGGGTCGCAACCATGTACGTAGCTAACCTGACGCAGTAGAATAGAATAGGGCAACAGGAACGAGCCGTTTGGTTCATTCTTGGTGATGCCCAAGTCCCATGCATAGATCTAAAATTAAGCCCTCAATCACACACATGCACCTTAATCAGGCACAGAAATTTTAGTCAAGAACGTATACCACAATCACACACAGGTTCATCGAGTTAAGAAGGACATAGAATCAGTACTTCATAATACTCGGGAGTTCCTTATCCTATGTATATTCCAAAGAATTTTTTTACTGGTATCAAACTCGCAACAGTCCGAATATGACCAACAGAACGTTCAAATGTGACAAGGCAAGAACGTAGTACTCTTTGTTCATTTTTCCCCTACAATTTTACGCAAATTTCACGAAGCAAGTTGACGAGTACTGGAGATAGAAAATGTAGGCGTCCCGCTGAAATCGATTGCTGATGGGCCGATGTTTGTAACAAATCTTGTCAAGGTGTTATCATGAACTCGTGAGTATAGGCTCTATTGGCTTTCCATCAAGTGCCCTGAATTTTAAGAAGAGTGTTCTTCGACGGTGATAAACGAGGATGCGACACAAGCCTGAGCCTTCTTCTACCGACTGCGAATACGAATGAACTGGTGTCACAATAAGTGCTAAGTTTTGCTAACGTCACACAACTTGCAAACTACTATGGTGTGCATTTTACAAAAGTTTGTCTCACAAAGAAACATCACAGTTTTGTCAGAAAAACATATCCAAAATAAGTGGCTGCTAAATATAACACGCGATGAAAGGGGCTATAATTTTAAGATAGAATGAAAAGAAACTTTTCAAAAAAAAAAATTTATCCCAAGGATTGCGAATGCCAACGGAGCAGTCTCGACAGGTAGAGTGTTAACATGAAATATTTCACTGAATACAGTTATTCTCTCAAGGTCTCACGAGTATATGGATGCTTCTTCTTGTGTTTTTTTTAACCATAATTAAATGATACGGTATTGGACATAGTTCCCTCCTCAACTGTCAGTGGCAACTGTTCATTCATACAAAGTAACAAAATTGAGGAATAAATTGTTTGATTTTTCACTAAGTACTTGAAATTTTAGATTTGTGGTATGTGCGGGAAGTGTAAGAGATTACAAGTGGAATATACATTGTCCCAAGTTTATATATTATTCCAATTAATTAAGGATAATTTTTGCGTAGAGTAATAAATCCATTTAACTATAAAATTTACATTAAAATGGAACCAAGGAATTTACGGAAGGAAAATGTACTTAGAATTTAGAAAATTCCTACGAAGAATCAATCTATGAGCCACAAAATGGAATGTGATGACCTCTATGCTTTTTACAGGACGATAATAAGTAATTTTCCAATAGCTCATTAACTATAAGTTTCATAAGTGTCTTATTACAGCTCTTACGCTCATTTCCCCGCTCGGACCTACCTATTTCTGCCTTGAAATCCCATGAAGCTTGGCCCTGGGCTAAACTGGAACCGAAAACCGAAATATCGATTATTGCTAGTTTGGAACTAAAAGTATCAGAGATACCAATGAACCGATAACGGGGGAAAACATCGGATAACCGATAACTCAATATCGTTATCTTGATAAACTATCGTGATAACGCTCACTTATGCTATTTTGCTACTGGTTTCAAAAACTTAGAACTGAAAGCTAGGATTAGCATTTTTTGCTGTATCTCTTTTTGCTAACAGTCCTGAGCCTGCTGACTTTGTACAATACATGAAGGTTCAATAACCAACTAAGTTAGTAAGTAAGTAAGTTAAAGTACGATCAATCATTTACCACTTCCAGTAATATTAGCAATAATGAATGCTAGACGATCACCTGAGAAATATTTTCGTATAATTATAATTACACAATGAAAATTTTCTATAAAATTTTTATTATTGAAATATTTTAAAATTACGGATATAACTCTATAAACAGGACGGAATATTGGCTTAGATTTTTCAATCTTACCATATTGACAGAAAATTTGAATTAAAAAAACAATACATATGATACTTGTCTGTAAGAAATAGAATATTCAGGAGAAGTGATGAGTAAGAAGCCTTGTAAATCAGAAAACATTTTCTGGACAATGAACCCAAGAGTCCGCTAATTTTTGCTCAACTGTTAGTCAACAGTCCTACAAAGATACATACTGTATGTTTCGACTCCAGCTTTCGATATGAAGATCAAAACACAGTTCTCAGAAAATGAAACAAATGACAAATGAAGATAACCCGTTCTGTGAGTCCGGCTGCTGCTTTGTGTTCAATGCTATCGCGATTGATTGTGACGTTCATAATGATAGAAAAGTCGTTCAAAAATTTAAAATGAAATTATCTTATGAGCCTCTATATAAACTGCCTCATTGTTTTCAGCAACCAAGGAAGCTATTCTGCTACGATGTTAAAGCTTAACTTACTCTTCGCTATAGAGTACGAGGGTCAGAACTCAGGTCCACCTTGTTAAAATTTTGCCGGTCTTCTAAAAACTAGCGACGAGGGACATGCGATAATTAAAGGAAAAAATAATTCATAAACTCAAAAAATATGACTTCTCGTACGTTACTGTTTCACAAGTGTGTTGTGCATTCACTTAACTATTTTCCGAAGTTGTTAGAATCAATTATATGCCTTGTTTGGTACATACTGTACACAAATATATGCATACGCCCTTCCCTTAATTGCTATTAGTCTAATCCTAAATATACCTCCACTAGATTTAGGCATGAGTATGTTCTTAGCAGAAAGTGATTCGCAGCCTTAGGGACTTTGTTTTTATTTTTTGCAATGCATATTACTCAAAGTTACTTCTTACAGCACAGTTGCTTTTACTGACATTCGTTCTGTGACTAATCGCCCTTCGAGGATCTTCAAGGTATTAGTGTCACCCCATAACAATTAAAATGATTGACTACAGTTTCTTGAAAATGCTGTTACACTAAAATCTTTAAAAAAACCCAGCCTCCATAAACGTCAGAATACTGACAATGGTACGTATTGTTTAAATGTCATACAAAACGTACCTCTGATTCATTTAAATGGATATTGACATTATTTTCCAGCCATGCGACTAACAAAGCGTGAGGCTGTGTTTGTCGAGCACCACCCGATGTCAATAATAATCACAAACTTATTGTGTACTTTCGTTTCCAGAGACTAATGATGAGAATGCAACCTCACAGACATACGTTGATGAGTCCAGGATCAGTATGGTGAGAATACGCATTGAAAAAAATGATACAGACATTCTAAAATAGTGCTCTAAATGTTATGAGTTCATGTTCGTGATATTGACTTTTAACTGTGGATCTTCGTAAATTTGTTGAGAAACTTTTACCTTAACAGTGACATCAGTATCGCTGATATTATTATTTCTGGCTGAAAAAGGCCTGCAGATACACACAGTCGTACAGCAATCGTCCAGGCTTAGAAAGAAGCTGTCGATAGCGTCATTCTCTGCGAAAGTATGAGCTGAGATCTCACGGAAACGGCATTAAGCTTCTGTTATAGAATATCAAAGAGTCATCTAAGTGAAGAAAGTTGTGTTACGGTACAGTCAACCCTCGACAAGACGGACTACTAGGAAGCCACCTGGAAGCCAGGATCACCTTCCGTGTCATCTAACCACGTCCTAACATCATCTTCACACACTTCTCCTTCGCCTGCCCTTCTAAGGATATCCGGACGACGTCCGTCTTATCCGATATCCGGATTACCGAGGTCCGTCTTATCGAGGGTTGACTGTACTTAGATATTTGCAGGCACAGTTGAATCTTAAACTTGGGAGCAGCTACTTTTGTCACAAGTTGTGTGTTGTATCGTAAAGTTTCTTTGGCTTGAAATATTCAGGGAAGTGAATTCCAAAGGAAACACTCTACCAAGAAGGTAACCTTTTTTATTATAGTCAGTTTTCATCTACTCATGCAGAAGAATTTCTTCCACCTTATATTCTTGTTGCAGCAATTATTTCCTATGGAAACTATAGCAAGCGATTTACAGCCAAGCACTGTAGGAACCCACGTACATTGCATGAATTAGGAAAACAAGAAAGTTTTCACCTATTTCTTCACATAAGACTTTAGATGCATTGGAATTTTGACGCTTCCTGCATGTACATGGTTCATGATACATTAAAGACTTGTCAACACGTCTTGTAGCCTAGGAAAGAGAAGCTTCAGAAGCATGTGAGGCCCATGAATCACTCAGTGAGCTGCTGAGATGTGCAGAACAACGTCATACACGTACGCTTTGAAGTCTTATTTGCAACACATCATAAAATGAGCCCAATTATGAACAGTCCAAGAAAAATTACCTTAGTTACTTTTAGAATGCTAGGCTTAATCAGGTTTTCATCAATAACTCGGGGTTTCTTGGTATTCATGATTATCAAAATAATTCTCTTTGAACGCTGCCAAGCGAAATAAACAATAGAATCATGACTCGGAACGGACTTTCTCTTTTCTTGACATCTAGAACTTGTGACCATACTTTCACTTAAACTGCTCATTGCAGCTTCGAAACAAAGTTTTAAACTATGCTCGTCAAACACATGTCCAGAAAGGATTCATTGTACGTACGAATCATGGCAGATATGTGTAGTGCAAACGCAAAACGACAGAGTACCTGAAATCAATCTTGTTTTAGACTCCACTGACACGTAGACAAAAGAACACTGCAAACAGGACATAGAAACGGGAAAACAACAAAGGTCAAATAGGCTATGGATGTTTGAACATAAAACGGTAATCATTTTTTGATGAGAGTGTCAGACTCACGCAAAAAAAAAGCTCCCGTAAACGATACCCACTCAGTTTTAGCATCCGGCTGAGAAACCCAATCATTGCACAGCGTATCAGGATCAAAGTGTCCTTCTCAGAACTGTTGGCAATTGTTCAGAAAACAAGCAGCAACAACTCTCCAAACTTGCGCGGCTATTTAAATTTCCAGTTAGCAGAGGCGTTGTCAGCCCTGGTGGCGTTTTTATCGGTTTGCCTAACCAGGTTCGATGTTCGAATTGGGAATGACAA
>VCRD01004329.1:27834-47069 GCA_006783055.1 Trinorchestia longiramus
GCGAAAGTATGAGCTGAGATCTCACGGAAACGGCATTAAGCTTCTGTTATAGAATATCAAAGAGTCATCTAAGTGAAGAAAGTTGTGTTACGGTACAGTCAACCTCGATAAGACGGACTACTAGGAAGCCACCTGGAAGCCAGGATCACCTTCCGTGTCATCTAACCACGTCCTAACATCATCTTCACACACTTCTCCTTCGCCTGCCCTTCTAAGGATATCCGGACGACGTCCGTCTTATCCGATATCCGGATTATCGAGGTCCGTCTTATCGAGGGTTGACTGTACTTAGATATTTGCAGGCACAGTTGAATCTTAAACTTGGGAGCAGCTACTTTTGTCACAAGTTGTATGTTGTACCGTAAAGTTTCTTTGGCTTGAAATATTCAGGGAAGTGAATTCCAAAGGAAACACGAATTCCAAAGGAAACACTCTACCAAGAAGGTAACCTTTTTTATTATGGTCAGTTTTCATCTACTCATGCAGAAGAATTTCCTTCGCCTTATATTCTCGTTGCAGCAATTATTTCCTATGGAAACTGTAGCAAGCGATTTACGGCCAAGCACTGTAGGAACCCACGTACATTGCATGAATTAGGAAAACAAGAAAGTTTTCACCCATTTCTTCACATAAGACTTTAGACGCTTTGGAATTTTGACGCTTCCTGCATGTACATGGTTCATGATACATTAAAGACTTGTCAACACGTCTTGTAGCCTAGGAGAGAGAAGCTTCAGAAGCATGTGAGGCTCACTCAGTGAGCTGCTGAGATGTGCAGAACAACGTCATACACGTACGCTTTGAAGTCTTATTTGCAACACATCATAAAATGAGGCCAATTATGAATAGTCCAAGAAAAATTACCTTAATTACTTTTAGAATGCTAGGCTTAATCAGGTTTTCACCAATAACTCGGGATTTCTTGGTATTCATAATTATCAAAATAATTCTCTTTGAACGCTGCCAAGCGAAATACACAGTAGAATCATGACTCGGAACGGACTTTCTTTTTCTTGACATCTAGAACTTGTGATTATACTTTCACTTAAACTGCTCATTGCAGCTTCAACACAAAGTTTTAAACGATGCTCGTCAAACACATGTCCAGAAAGGATTCATTGTACGTACGAATCTTGGCAGATATGTGTAGTGCAAACGGGAAACGAGAGTACCTGAAATAAATCTTGTTTTAGACTCCACTGACACGTAGACAAAAGAACACTGCAAACAGGACATAGAAACGGGAAAACAAGAAAGGTCAAAGAGGCTATGGATGTTTGAACATAAAACGGTAATCATTTTTTGATGAGAGTGTCAGACTCACACAAAAAAAGCTCCCGTAAACGATACCCACTCAGTTTTAGCATCCGGCTGAGAAACCCAATCATTGCACAGCGTATCAGGATCAAAGTGTCCTTCCCAGAACTGCTGGAAATTGTTCAGAAAACAAGCAGCAACAACTCTCCAAACTTGCGCAGCTATTTAAATTTCCAGTTAGCAGAGGCGTTGTCAGCCCTGGTGGCGTTTTTATCGGTTTGCCTAACCAGGTTCGATGTTCGAATTGGGAATGACAACAAAAAATACGCGCACAAATGTTTTCGGTGTAGTTTGGCGAGCAGTTCCAGTTGTTCTGTAGCTAGTTGCACCTAGGGTTCGTTTGCTTGCTGGACAATGAATGGGTGCTTTAGTCACTGAGTGTAAAACAGTCCATGTTTCATTAGCATTTGTTGAAAACAAGACAACTTGGGTCTTTCCCTCATTGAGAGAAACTGGAATGCAAACCACGCATGGAGACTGGGAGCTGTATCGGAGTACAAATATCCTCTACTATAGTTACGAACAGACTTAATGACATTGCTGTTCACTGTAGCAAACCACTACAAATGGGATTAGTGTATTCTTGTAGCGACCAATCGGCCTAATCGAATATGTGCATGAAAATGAATAACTTACGTTAGAATCTCCCGAAAACTTTCCGACTTGCAAGAAATTCCAAACAAGGTCCTCTCTAGGGTTCCCAGCCTCAGATTAGATACTGCTAGTGTTGAGACTTCGGTCGATTTTTCTGACTTCAGGCCAATAAAGGTACCAAAACAGGGAGTTCAGGGAGGAAGCAGCAGTTTTGCTTGCACTAATCTTTTACGGAAACGTTTCCTCGCTATGCTTCCAGCCTTGAGGTTTAGCAATTAATTAATTGCCAGAGTTGTATGAGACGTCGCTTACCGTATACATTTTTTCTCCACGGAATATTCAGAGTCCTCGGCTCTGCAACACTCCTCTATACCACTAATCTAAACACATCGCTGCAGGTTGAAGCTGCATTTAATTTCTGATTATTCTATCATATTTGTTCAACTTAACTTATGTCCTCCTTCATTTTGTATAATTTTCACATTTTTAAGCGGAAGGGAAGATCCTGCATTGAGAAACCATACATCAGCTCACCTGACAACTGCGTAGTGTTTACTGGTACCAGACATACAGTGTAATTCAATAATTTATATGCTCTGTAGAAGCCAAATTTTGATTACACTGAGCCAAACATGACAGGATGTCAGACAAACTTCTTTCCGGTTAAAATTGCTGTAACTACGAAACAGCTGCCTGAAAATATCATTTTAGTGGCACTGTGAAGACATTCAGAAATCGTCTAGAAAAATATCAGCTAAATAACCTCTAAGTTTATTAAAGTAATGATTTTATATCCCGTTTAACTCCTTGGGCCTGTGTTTCATTGTAGTGCGGGTGCTTGAATGAAATATCTGCGCATGATTGTTGTTTTTTACTTTAGACGTCATGGGACTTAGGAAGCAACCCAAGAATCAACGAAACGGTTCGTTTCTGTTGCCATATTCATTTCTATTCATGACTGCATAGACTTCTCAATCATGCTAGCTCGAAGACACGTTTGCCAAAAAATATAAAAAGACAGTAAACGAATTCGTAACAAATAGGCGAAAAAACTGTCAAGGCTTTATAAACAACCTTGAATTTACAATCCGTTTGTTGACAGAAATGTACTGCAATGTATTTTATTCTGAGCTTTTGTCCAGAGTGTAACTAAGGATTAGTGCTTTCATCCCTCGCATGTCTGCCTCAGGTCGATAGTTCAGGTGTCGCTGCACCTGGAATGCTCTTATGCGACAGTCTTCCACTGCTTAAAGAATGCTACCAGCAGTAAGAATCCGCCGGTCTGTCGAATCCGACGATATGAAGGTGGCTTTGCAATTTTCAGACTTATGAGCAGATTCTTCTCTAAAAAAAAGCATCAATTTTTTGCAAGTTAGCTGAAATCTATACGGCTCACTTGCAGTACCCATGGCAAACCAATAACAGTTTCCAGACACTCGCAAGTAAAACTCCGCTTAGCTTTTTTACTCTTATAATAGTTTTGTTGTTAATGTTATTGTCTCCATAATCATTATTTGTCTGCTTATAATTCTAGCTGTTAATAATAATGCAGTTGTCTTATGATGGGAGGTAACAGGGTTTCATAGTAATAGTGAATAAATGCATCCTTGAGAATGTTGTACAGAGCTCTTCGTCACTGGTTAGAACGTTAACACTCCCAAGAAGCAATTTGACAGTTGAGGTATTTGTTTGGTGTTTCTGACACTTTTTTTCATTTAGTTGTCCTGCGTGGGATTTTCCGTGGTAACGAAACCAAGATCTCTTTATTGCTGTACTGTTTCAACAGTGTGTCATTAATCGTATGGGGGAAATTCCTGTTTATAGCACACACGTGCATGACTGAACATTCATCAATGTTCAAGCTCATTTACTAGGTTTCGATCCATTGGAGTAGACAGTAGAGACCTGATGGAATAGTTATTCTGTCTCTTTCGGTGAACGCTCTGTGACAGAGTTTTGTGTCATCGGCAAATATGTTGATTTTTCTGACATAGGTTCATAAAGTCGTTGATGTAGATGATGAAGAGAAGCAGACCTAAAACGTGTTTTTGGGGGAGTTGTACATCTGATTAATAAAAGTAGTCAGTTAACGAAAATGTTATACAAAATGAACCAATCACAAATGGCTTAAGAACCTACTTGTATTACTAAAACTTTCAAAACTCTTCTGGATCTAGCAATTGCAATTAATCTTAAAGCAATGTTCAGCACTGAGATTTCACTTTCTGTCTCCGACCATCACGAGGCAGAATGCTCATTTAATGAGGTAAAAGAGAACGGAAATCCCGCTTGGTGAACTACCATTTCAAAGCTTTCAACGCATCAGAACTATTAAAAAAACTAATGAATATGAGCTTTGAATTTCAAAGCATGGAAAAACTAGAGACGTCGACATTCACGCCTTAATTTTTAGCGATAATTTCGTTGCAGCCTGAAAAGAATGTAGAATCTACGCTATCAGGAAAGCTAAGCCGAAACGTGCTGATTCGATAACAGATGAAATAGAATAGCTGAGTAGAGTGAAAAATTTATCTACGCAAGTTTGAATATAACATATCAAACAGTTCAGTGAGAGACCACTGTAAACATCATAAAAGAACCTTCCAGAAGAGACTTAACGAAACAAGACGAGAGCTCTTCCAAAGATAATTATTAATAGCAAAGATAAATTCAAGACGAACCTGGGAAATCGTCAAAGAAATCTCACAATAGAAAAAATTGATGTCGAAAACATTTTCAAAAATCCATGGCGAACAGCCTCTGAATTCAGCAATTTTTACTCTTCAGTCGGTACAAAAGTGTTTGTTGGAAACATTTCAATCCACTCTAACTTATCTTGGTGCTGTTAACCCATACTCTGTCCCACTTAATATGGGGAAGCTTTTTGAACTTTTTATGTTTTATATTTTTCTTGTAATAAGGAGTTTTGTTTGTTTGTTCGTAGTTATGTGTTCAGATAGGATGCAGAGTATGTACTTGCTTAAATAACATACTGCCTTTGCTTTACCGTTTCGTTTGAGATCTGAAAGTTTTCACTTGAATAGATGCAGGTTTCGCTGCCGTCCACCTCTATTGTCGCCTTCAGGGCCTCCTGAATGGCGTGTGGCTGGTCACTGCGAGACTCATCACAATAGAATAAACCTCCCGACCTAAATTCCAGAAACCATATGCAATACTTATTCATATTCACTCATGGTATGACATGCATTTCTTTGAAATGCATGGGTACTAGATGCACCCGTAATTGCATACAAGTATGCATTAAAACATAATGGAAACAAGTACTTACCATGTTCTATATCACATCCATGCTTCTTCACTGCTATTCGATCCAAGCAGTTAGGAAGGAGTGTAATGGAGCACTTCCAGTCCGCTCGTTTTCCTTGCTCGAGTCGCGCTCATTTCAGTAGCAGTAATTAAGGGGTATTTATGTTTACCGTAAATTTTTGTAAAATATTGATGCTCTGCTCAGTTCTTCATCACAACAAATATTTACTACATAAATGCAGGCGGAGAGTGCTTTGTCACAAGTTTCTTGATGTGAGTTAGGCAGTGTTACAAGGTGAAAGAAGAGAACGATATTTACAGCAATTGTAAAGCGTTTATTGGAACAGTTATTGAGGTAACTGTGATGAGGTTTCAACATAATTTTACAATAATCTCACCTATATTTCATATGTATTTAGCGAATGTTGTGAAATAGTAGCTAATTTTTCATGAAAGGAAATTGGTACTCGATTTGTCAAAAAATTTTTGATGAAAAGTGTGGTTGAGTTATTGAGTAACTCAGAGTAATTGAGTCTACTGACAATCTGGTCGAAATATGAGTCTTTTAAGATTTTGAATGGAGTCTGAGTGGGGTGTGTTTAATATGTTGATTGAAAGAAAATGATGTGAATACCGTGTCACAGAATTCCTTCAAGGACAATTTGATTAACATAGCAATGTAAGTATTCGTGTAATGAGTAAAATTTTAGCCCTAGAAAATGGCATGAGAGCATGATTCATTTTACAGGAATGTATGTGTCACGCTGAGAATGAAGAGAAAAGCAGTAAACACGGGAAACAATGTGTGACACAAGTATCTTATTTCATAAAGGGAAAAATAATGGAAAGTGCGATGGTGGAATGGTGTTGTAATGTAGTTTTAGTACATGACGAGTAAAGAATTCGTATTTTAAGCCTATCGTTAAAATTTAAGATAAGCCTACATACCTAACATTAAAAATTATTCCTTTAAAACCCGAAAGAATTTACAAGTTATGAAATATATGATTAACCACAAAATATTGCAGTATGCCATTATTTCCAGTTCTAGTGACAGTAATAAACCAGAAAAAAATCAGATTGCGACAAGTTTTCAACGGAAACGGGAACTGACGTGAAAAAAATTTCCTAATTCGACTATTAGGGCAACCTGTTACGAGCCAGTAAACGAGAATGACCGGCTCGTAACGATGTTGCTCGGTCGTCTAATTCTCGCCTCAAAGTTTTCAGGGCAGTCAGGGCAGATGATCGAATCTTCTTTTGCAGCTGAGGGACAAAGGAATTTGTGATGCTCATTACAGTTATATTTTGACTGCTAGTGAGCAATGTACAAATATTTTCAGTTCATGCTGCAGAGCTAGCGCTGCACTGGCTTGTTTTAACATTGATTATTTTAAACCTTATGAAATGTACGTTTTGAAGAGAAGAATAGTAGTTAAATATGCTCCTGTGTATATGTATCAAGATACTCTGAAAGCAAGAAAGTTTTCACTATTTTTACATAAACATGAATCATGTCAGAGACAAGTTTAAAAGAACTAGAACCGTTTGAAGTTGTTCAGTATCTCTCCCATCCGGAAGTTATTCATTTATAGTTGTTCTGGTAATTAATTGGTGTAGGACCTTTATGAAACTTAGTACTCATCATTACTCACTCCAAGAGTTTTAAAACACCTCACTGGTACTGAAAGACTGAAAAATTCATGATATCTACACGAAAGTAGCCAGTATAAACTCGTGCAAGTCAGTTGTTCTGAAAGTTTTAGGTAGGAAGTTTGAGACAAATCATGGAGTTTCGATTCGAAACACGACCTCTTCAAAATAACGGCCTTTTGCTTGAAAGTTATTATATTCTACGAATTAGGATCATGAATTTAACATGGCATGTTCAACTCTTTCTAAACATTAATAAAGTGAGAAAACAGTGCAAAGACGGAATTTTAGCTGGATTTCAGCATGCGCTTCAAAGCCGCACGCAACGTCCCACCACCTGTGAAAGTCTGCTAACCGTAAACAATTGATTGCTTCTCTAGGATATTGTTACGCGGGATAAAAATGCGAGAATGACTACGGTTACGAGATAATGAAAAGCTAGAAAGGCAGTACAGCAACAAAGGTTAAAAAGGTTGAACCCCCATTATAGGATAAATTTCCATTTTGCCAACCGGTAAATAAACCTATTTTTTCCAATTGAATAGAGTTATGGCAATTTTTTTTAAATTGTTATATTAACTTTGAATGAGTGAACTTTTTCCTGTATGTTTTCAGTTTTACTGGGCCATTTACTCAGGGCTTTAATTTTCATGCAGGCACAAAGCATGTTGAAAAAGTATTTCAAAATTTTGTATGGGGATATAAATTTCGGGACATAAATTCTTCCCTAAGTATATTTTTTAGTACAATATGTTGTTATTTCATTGAAATGTTTAACTATGAATTAAAAAAATCCGTGGTATATCATTATCTGGCATTCCTTCCGTTATACATTTTTTCTACCTCACAATAGAAATTGTTATAGCCAGTTTTGTTCAAGTGTTCTTTTTTACTTTGTTATTCCTGTATACCTTTATTATATAGAATGAGCCAACGCTCGTCCAGTTCATATAACATGCCTTGAAGGTCATTATTATTTCCATTGTTAGCTTATTCCGCAAAAAAGAAAACATTATAATATACTTATTATTTAATCCATAAATGATGATACATAAAATGAAAATATTTGACAATTTCTTAATATCTTTTTGATGAGCAGGTTGTTAAAAGAGCGTGTGGGCTAACTTTGTTGACAAGGAATGTGTTTGCAGTATTTCTGCTAGGTAGATTGTAAACGATGAGTCTTCCATGACTCCAAAGCTTGTACAATATTCAGACGTAGAGCTGAGATGCATGTCCTTAAAGAATATACATAGAAATTCAAGATACAAGAGAATTGAGAGTAATTTTTAAATAAAACTCTTCTAGAGGGATCCATGATTTCGCAAGTACATCTCCATTTATGTATAGCTGTGATACTATCCGACAGGTATCAATTATGAAAGGCTACAAATTATTTTTCACGATAATTTCACATTTCTTTAGAAGCTTAAAAGCATGCCAAGACAAAATTTAGAAAATATCCTTAAAGGTAAGCTTTGTAAAGCAATTAAACTCAAGTACTCGCGTACGCTTCCAGGCCATGGGGTCAAAAAAGGACACTGTAATCATTTTCAGCGTTGAGCGACAGCTCCGTACACAACTGTCGTCTCACAACTCCGCTAAGTGAACACCTTAACGGAAGAAATATTTACCTGGGCTAAAGAATAATTTGCGCAGCACCTCGTTCAGAGAAACGAGCTTCTGAAAATAAAATTGCTAAAAGAGAGCACCTATGTTTAGAGCACAATTATGATTTTTATCTTGAAAAAGTGTGGATTAACCGTTTAAAGGATTGAAATGGTTTGAAATATTTTAACATGTGAAAATTAAAACTGCTGAGCTTAATTCTGTAAATTCGTTAGGAAATTATTTTAAGAGCTCCAAGTTTAACACGTTTGTTGCGATGCGACCCACCGGTGGGTCACTTAGGTTAGGTTCTGTAATTTTTTTCAGATCCTTCTAGTGACTATGCGTACAAAGTGAAGCTTTACACCAATCAGGCAATCGCAACAAACGTGTTAATATGACGAGCTGCTTCCATTCCACCTGATAGAATATGGAAATCAATAGATCTCAACTGGTCCCGCATCACAAGATACATAAAATGAGAGAAATGATGGGTTAAGAGCGTACATTTCGCAGGTGATATTGCGCTTCCCTCCCGCTTTTCTTGCTGTCAATTTATCGTCCTGTCATCAAACAATTTATTTTGCTGCTTTGGGATAATTGACAGAACTGCAAGCATTCAGCATATGCAAGTATGACAGTCGTTTCATTCCGAACAGATTTCATAGATAAACCTAAACTGTCGCAAAAGTTCAGACAAAACATCAAAAACAAAAACTGCGAGAAATTCGTCAATTTCTCACTAAGGTTGACACTGATGATGAAACTTGTCAATCACACCGAACAATGAACACTGATACCTTAAGAATAGGTATGCCAAAAGTGTGAAAATATTCTCACAACTCAAACAATGACCTCAAGATCTGTTGGCTGGTGATTTCACTGAATTTCATGGCTCTCTTAAAACTATGGCTTTGATTCAGCTTCAGGATCGTTAGTGGTTCTGCTTAGCAAATTGATTGCGATTGAAAAGCAAGCGTAGTAAAATTAATGTATTCAATATTTGAACGTTTTGTGCATTGAAACCTTAAATAGCATGTTCATCAGCTGCTTATGAAATTTAAAAAAAACGGCCAATCAATGCATATACTCGGAATTTTTTTCGAAAAGTCACCACCTGACATTCACATTCGTTAATTTTTTGCTGGTATATTTTTTTTGATCTATTAAGGAAAATGATTGTCATTTAGGCGAACAAATTTAATTTTGAGCAAATGAATCACATAAATTTTTCGCTATTCCATTCATACATACTAATACACACTTTCCTACACATTAGCGTTTTTGATTTAGAGTTTGAAGTAAAAAATTGCCGAAATTTTGGGCTTTGGTGTATCATTTCACTGGTATTTGTCACAAACTTTAAAAAGTAATCCGCAATGAGTGTGTGAATGCTCACTCATTCGAAAGTAGAAAAAGAGAATTAGAGTAAACTTGTCATTAAAATTTTACCGATATCAAGGTGGTCAGTAGAGCCAAAAAATGGCACACTGGTCTGTGTGATGAAACTTTGTCTTGCACGCTCCTTTACTCCAGTTTGAAAATCACCGATAAAAGATCTATTGTGCTCACCGATAAGCTTCTATCAAACATTTTTTTCATCCTTTTTGAAGTCTTTTACTTTATTACTGGAAAATACATTTCCTGTTAGATAGGAAAAGAATCGCTTCAAAAAAGAAGGATATTACTAACACAAGACGATTCATTTCCGTTAGCATGCTGCTGAGGTTTGATTACAACGTAGAAACACACAACTTACTCGCTATTCCTTCGCTCTAGCGGTTAAATCAACCGTGCTTGGACTGCTTGTATCACTTTTCTTCACAACTTGCTAAACAGCTAAATAGATTTATTTTACACTAAAATAAGAATTGAAACATCATTTTCATGATGAACTCGTGATAGACATGACGTCTTTGTGCGTGTTAGTTTTATCATGCGCCATTTTTGAAGAAGAATAGTGAAGCATGGACGGTTTCACTCAATCTGTAGACTGCTTGCTTCTACTTCACTGATTCTTGACTTTTTCTTTCGGTCATGTCTGACTTAATAACCTTTAAAATCCTGCTAATATCCTTGTGAAGATACAAAATTTTTGAATTGAGGAGTTTACTTCGAATTACAACAGGAAGCTTCATGGGCCGTTAACTTGGTTCACATAAGCTCGCAAAGAATTGGGCGTCTATGAACGAGAAAAATAAAATAAGGAAAAAACAATAAAAGCTCTGAAGCAAAAATTACACAGAAATCGTATAAAGGCAATGTTAAGTGATGTTAGAGTAATAATTAGATATAAAAAATTCAAAAGAGAGAAATAGAAAAGCAAAATATATTCTCTATTATCGAATATATCGATAGTAGAGTGAAACAGAAAGAAAATAATAAATTCAAATATTTGTCTCATTGGATGTTGGCAAATAAAGTTTCAGACAACTAAACAGACAACTAAAATGAATGAACATCAGAAAATTTCCATGAGAGCTTCGTACTAATACTTCGAGTTCACCACAAGAAGAGTAAACTAAAGTTAGTGTTAGCGAAATCCTTGAACGTCACGTGCGCTGCAAAGAGATTTTATATTAGGCACTAATTTATTATGCTTCAGTCTTAACTTTACTCGTTAGACATTATGAAATATGAATATGGGAGGGACTGCAACAGCTTTCTTGCAAAAGTGATTAAGTTTGGGTGGATTTTATGTATGTATTATAATATAATATAACTATGCCGTCGCTCGTATTCTTTTTCTTAGTGAGAAAATTATCTTAAACTATAATGTCCATTTATGTCTCACTGAGCTAATTTATTACTAAAATTTAATGTAAAATTGATGTGTATTAAACGGAAGTTGACATTATTTACCCTCTGATGTCTGCTCCGGAGGTCTTTGCTCGTCCCTAATTTCGTCGATGTTGAGTGCCGACCTTTTCTTAAATCGAGTCCTTTTCACGCAGATCACTAATGCTATTTGCTCGCCTTTTTTGAAAAATTAACGTTACCCCAGCAGCACTGAAGCAAACATGCGTGGTTTTTAAGCTTGAAATCAAGATCTGATGAAATGGATTCCAATTTAGCTCTTAATGAAACAAGTTTTTGCGCATACGAAAACTTTTTGCGATTTAACTGCCTCAAATGGTAGAACAATCAATTAAACAATCAATTAACAATCAACTGTTCTGAAGTATAACTATATCAAATTCACTAGAGGGCAAGGGAAGCTAGTAAAACAGAAGTAATTTAAAAAAAAGGTATTTATTTTTTTATTTGTTTGTACTCAGGTTCACATAATGAAATAATCAGTTCGTACAGCGGAAAGGCTTTGTAATTTTTCACATATAATTATTTTTCAGAAAATTTATATTCAGTTATGCAGTAAGTTCCTTCCAATATTCTACAAATGGCTTTGTTGAAATAGATGAGATTTAGAGAGGTAACATGATGCAATATATTGAATCTTTTTTTTGGGGTCCAGATGATTTGTGAGGTTGGGAATACTTTGTTTGGTGAAGTGCATGTCATACAAATGCGTTACACCAACTTATCAAACACAAATAAATGTTACATGTAAATTGTTCTTGAAAGAATTTACTTACAAAGTTCTTTGACAAAGTGTATACGCTGGAAGGGAGTAACTTTGAAGAAGGGAGCTAACTTTTTGATGTAGCAACTAAACAAGAAATGCGGAAAATCAGAGCTTTGAAAAGCTCCAACTCAACATTTTCAGACTTATCTATGGTGTTAATGTAGTTTCATACAGTATTAATGTCACACTGTTTAGCAATAAAATGTTTTAAGAAAGCTTTTAAGTTAGTAGCTACCCGTCTGCATTATAGTATTACTGTATTGGATCAATTATTCCTGTGGCAAAAGAATTTAAAGTCATCTAGTTGTAATTTTGGATTCATTTTCACTGAATATTGTTTTTCAAATCACAGTCTTTGTATGGTCATCCAAAAATTCAAATATTCTGCAAGAAAAATGCTGAGTATACATAGTCTACATGTATATAATTAATAACTAAATTTTAAATACCTCTTTAAGATCTTTTCTGACTGAAACGATATTTGGTGATCTGCTCTGAATGAAATTTATTTTTTGTAGTTTCACTGTTTCGATATTTTTCATTGAAAAAAGTCTAAATTTGAGACATTTGTAATGATTTCTTTTAAGACCCTTCGTTGCCATCACATTTGTCCTGGGCTTGTGTTTTATTTATGAATTATGAAGATTCAGGAGTAACTCACCGTGGAAGCGACACAGCCAATTGATCCTTACCACAGATTAAAACCAATGAGCCGTCGGTACTTTTGAATTCAATGTTGTTTTTTACGAACAATACTAAATTCTTTAACTTATGTGAACAACTCTTCTGATAGAAGTTCATGAAAGTTTTCTGATTAAGATTGCAAAACATTATTTCGGTTTTGCCGTGTAATAGTGTAAGGGAACACGGATATTGTATCATGAATTTATTTTTTCAGCGTTGTTGGAACTGTTGCAGTCGATTATTGAGCCTTTTACTCACTCAATTCATCTGCCATGGACTTATTTGCTTAGAAACTCTTGAAGATTTTTTTTTCGTGGAGCGACAGGAGTTACTGCTTTCTTTTGCCTTTTACTTTTCATAGTTCGTTCAAGGTCCTGGAGTTCATGTTCCTGAAGATGGGTGTCTGTTCCGTTTCTTTCAAAATTTCGTGAGTTTTATTTTATCATTGCAATGAGAAGTCTAGTTTCTCGTAAAAACAGCAGAAAGTTTTTGTTCAGCAATAGTCACTTGTTCACACTATTACATTTTATTGCAACTAGAATTTTCGGTACTCTCAATTAAAGTTAGTTTTTTCTTCTTCTCGTCATGTTCTCAAATTGAGGTAAAGATTGATAAGCTAGATTTCTCGTATGCTGAGGTGCTCGTGCTGTTCCAACGTTATATTCATCAGAGTTCAGGAGTTGCAGAGACGAGACCAACGTTAAGTCAAAGCCACGAGACTTTTGAAAAATGTACGTTTAGTTGGCAGAAAGATTCATTTCTTGATATTTCATTCTGATAAAAGGTTCTGTTGAGTTGTCAAAATACGACAACTAGTACCTACAGGCTGAATGGTTCATTATTCTGTTGCTACTAAAGTCCTGCCCAATCACGCACAGGCACCAGGATAAGGGAGAAGCAAGGTGGAAAGAGGAAGAATAACAGTCACATTCTCAGATAGGATAAATTAAAACAGCTGGAAAATATTTATCGTGGTTTGTACCTCATGTATTTTAGAAATAGCGTTCATTATTAGTTGCTGTATTGACAGGATTCCTGTATAGCAGAAAAATTGTGATATTCAAAGATAAATTTTTCTCAGTAATTTTATTCATCTCCTTTAAATGTGTTGAAATTGTAATTTTTATACGAAATGATAAGGCTGACATTTCTTCCACTGGCCCTAAACAGATTAGGGGTTTAGCTCATGTTTCAGTGAAACAATCTTCAAGATTAAGTCATTAAGCTTTAAATACTAGTGTAAACACCAATATTAGCGGGTGATAAATTTAGTGAGAGGGCTTGCACTTTGCGTATGTTTACTAAAAGTTTGTATGGGCTAACTGCCGTGTACTTCAAGGTTACTCTTATTTCGATGAGAGTGCGCGTTACCGGTTTATTGGTAGTGTCCACATTTTTGTATTGTTCCTTATCCTGATTCCGTTCTGCATCATATTTGTTTCGATTATTATGCTGTCTATTCCTGTAACAGTATTCTGAACTTCATTTCTACTTGTAGTTGCATAAGACATTAACATCATCTTCGAGACAATAAAGTGCTCAGGTGTAATTTCTCATAAATAGTGTTGCATTGTGAATGCCTAACGCATCCATGCAAACTTCATATAAAAGCAGAACTAACGCATTTCGTGAAAGTGTGTCTTTCTTTTTGCCATTGTGCATTTCACTGTCAAACATTGTGCGTTGTTTGTGTCCTAAGGAGCCGAGTCGTGTAGGGTTTACGAAGGTAGTATGTGCAGTTCTTAGAGGCTCGTAAAGCCTAAAGTTTAGGCCGTCTTAGCTTTAAGTGACGTTTTCGAAGCCAATTGTTTGCAGCAAATTCGCCTACGAAAATTAACGTATATTTCAATTGAATAAATTAAGCAACAGCGATAATTTCAATGTTTTATGGAATTAGTTGCATTACAGTTGGAAATATTCATTTGATTCATAACAAGGTTTTATTTCTTAATAAAATTCCATTATTTTTTCAGATATTTATAAAATATTTTATACAATACAAACATCTGAAATATTTTTCATGAAATAATTTTATCATCATAAAATGTTCCTCAAAGTATAAGAGGAAAAACATCTGGAATGCAGTTCCGCCGATAAGTTATTCATGAATTTGATATTTATTGAAACAAATATTCCTCTGCTCGCTAGGCCAAATTGGTGAGTCATAAATACCACAGCAATTCAAAGGCATAAAATCTGACTGGAGTTTTTATGGCTACTAAGTTGTCCAGCACAAAACGCTGTAACGATTTCTCAACAAATACAAGTGGAGAGTTCCCAGTGTTAACGGGCTGTGGTTCTTATTTGTTGCTCTGTGCGCTGTGGTGGAAATTTAGGGGCCTACGTTGCGATCCAGAACTCCTTGGTAACACTGGAAATTATGTCTTTGTATTGTATCTGTTTTATGCTTTTGTATTCGAGGGAAAAATTTATTATTTTTAATTTTTGAGTCAATTTAGGTTTCCAAATCAAGCAGTTCATTGTATTACAAAAGCAACAATAAATTTCACCGAATGAAATGCTATATATTATCCAATTATATACTTTCCTTCGCGTTCTTACATCCATTTCAGTTGTTTTAAATGGTTACTCTCAAGAATAGTAGCCTCATAAAATATTTAGAAGAGGAGAAGTAATTCAAGTGTGACGGCGAGATAAAATTTATACGGCAGTCGTGCAGCTGCGTGTCGAGTGAGCGTTATTCGGCTCATACTGGAGAAGGAGTTTGGCATGAATGTAAACACTTCTGAGGGTCTTAAATAATTTCGATACCTAATATTTAAACACACAAAAAGATATAGTTTTCTATGACCATTATTTAATTGTTGGCGAAGGTCTTGGAAGTGATATGAACCGAACAAAAATTTGCTTTCCATATATCTAGATTATAACATACTGTTCTTACATACTGTTGCATTTCATTAGCTAGTTTCAACTTTTACTTTGTCCATATCTTGCGAGACAATGTGTTGAAAAGAAGAGTCCAAGACAAATTCATCAGTGCAAAGCCTCCGTTTTAAATCAATTTTATTAACATTCAATCACTTCAATGGATTGAGATACTATCAAGTTCAAATCGATTTGCATATTTTTTTCCAGCCGAATTTGCTTATAAGTTTTTTGTTTTGGAAAATCTCTCAACGAACTGAAGGTCTGTTTTGCTGGCTGTGCCGATTTTTGCAATTCATTTCCAATTAAAACGCAGTGAGCGCTGAGTGTATTAGGTAATAGAGCCTGTGCATGTGCAAAGTGGGTAGAATATTTTTCCTCTTTCTCGAATTTGCTATTCAAAATAAAATGTACTCCTATTATTATTTTTAAGATTTCTTAAAGCGCATGAATTTAAACTGCGTGTCATAGAAAAAATATGATCATTATAAAGTTCAGCGTTGGTCCCTCGCCAAGATTTTCTCAAGAGGATTTCGAAAAGGTTAAAGTTACGACATGCAACTGACCTCTCTTCACATGAAATTTTTCAAAAACTTGCTGCAAACTTTATAATTGTGTC
The DNA here is from genome assembly GCA_006783055.1 of Trinorchestia longiramus. Classification (NCBI taxonomy): domain Eukaryota; kingdom Metazoa; phylum Arthropoda; class Malacostraca; order Amphipoda; family Talitridae; genus Trinorchestia; species Trinorchestia longiramus. The sequence continues at coordinate 44,049 of VCRD01004329.1, forward strand.
TGCTGACGTGCTGCCAGGATATAAAAAAATATTCCATACCAAGCCGGAGACCATGAATGCTTCTTCCTATGTGGACATGATGGAATGGCAACTTGCAACTATCTTTTCGTTCCCCGAATACACTTTATCAATGCTGACTTGTATAACTACACATTACAAAAATTAAGACCATCTTCTCATTTTGAGAATGTATTGTCATTGGAAGGATGCAAGTTCAAGGGCTCATCGTACCTTCATTCTAAGAATGCCATTGAGGGACTGCCTGAAAGAATCTAAAACTTACTGAAAATCTCATGACATCCAGAGCAATTGAATTTATCTGATATCTTTGATGTGTACGTTGTGAATTTGTACAAGAGGTGATGGGAATTTTTAGAAAAAGTGTTTGATGCATATTTAAGGTCGAAATGACATTTTTGTACTGATCTTGGTAACAGCAGTACCGTAAACACAGTAGATTTAAGGCCTATAGTATTATTAAGACCAATTACAAACTACAGGGTGTCTCAAAAAAATGTACTCACCCTTTAACCGTTGCTAACATGCTGTCTTCTTTGTGTTGCAGGTGTGAGCTTCGAACCTTTGCGAACATGATTAAATGTGATTAAAGAATCATGTTCGCAAAGGTTCGAAGCTCACACCTGCAACACAAAGAAGACAGCATGTTAGCAACGGTTAAAGGGTGAGTGCATTTTTTTGAGACACCCTGTATATTGTTACTGCATCTTTTTAATCCCAAAGTTTAGTTGCGTATGTTCGCACCGTGAACCACCAGTACTCAGATTTTGTAGCGGTTGCATAAATATATTTAATTTTTTACTCAAAATAACAAATTTGAAAATTACGCGCGTACTAGCGGGGTAGATGTTATACATTTGTCAAAGTAATTGCAAAGAATTTCATTCAGTCCACCTGAATGCTTTGATTAGATAACATGTTGTACTATATTGTACCATAAAGCATCGCACCATGTACGTACGCTACTGAAAAACATCCAATGAAGTTGTATTTAAAGCGATTTTGGACTAAAGAGCTACACGAAGATGACCTGGATAGTCAGCAGTTGCGAAGCGTCAGAGCAAGAACCTCTGGTCGTCCAGAGGCCTTTACGAGGTCTCACAAGCATCCTCTTCATTAGTCGCTTCATGTCCATGACACACGTTCTATTAAATTTCTTCCAAAGACTTTCAAAACGAAGGCGTACGTGACGTGCATCTTACGTTGAAGTTCATCGAAGAAAGAGTCCAAGAATTCTCATATCTGGTCTGGTGTGTGCAAGGATGCAAGCGCAATACGAGTTCTGAATTCTGCGAGCTCTTCACAATAGGAACGAATGGAAACGCTCAGTCAATTGAGATACGGATGATGAAGTACGGAAACGCTGAGAACTTTCAAAAACTGATGCCCTCAGTTGAGTGACTTCCGAATACCACCGGACGATTTCCAATCGAACTTTATGCTCTAAACTTTATGAACGAAAACTATGTGTGATCGTGACATTTATTCGAGTTGATTAAATATATCATCTAGTTGAGTGTATATTACGTCAAGTGTAAACTATCTGTTTAATCATACGAAATCGTCAACATATGATTTGGACATTCGTTTCGTCTTTTCACGTACCTCATCAATTATTATGTAAAAGCTGATACAACTTTCTGAACTTAACGCAATTCATGTGAGTAGACATATTTACAAAATAATGAAATAATGTTTTAAAATTTATTTATCACATATGCTATGCTAAAAATTACAAAACTTTGATTTTTTCCTGACGTGATTGAATGAGTTTTTAACGATAGAAATTGAATAGAACCAGGCCATGGAGCCTACATTGAGTCTCACTTCTACATTCACCAAAAGCATCGCGATGGTCATAGCATGACAAAAAGAATCTTGAAACAAACGTAAATAAGGTAATTATATCATGAGCCTGTGAAAACTTCAGACAACAAAGCTGAAATAAAAAAATATACAAAAGTATTTTGTTTAAAGAGCAACGTATTCCCAAGTTCTTCTGTCTCAATGTGGCGCGTGTGTTTTTTTTTTGCAGAGGAGAGGAGGGGGTTGAGCAATGCCATCTATTGCGAGGAGACCAAGCGTCACCTGTGTAACGTAAAGAGGATATGCTCTCCCCTCGTAAAATAGCTGCCTCACCTGCCCGCAGTCATGAAGTACGAGTATGAAGTACCTATCTAGTCCGGTGTATCAAGTCATAATTTGGGTTCTATTCGAGCGTGCAATTCAATTTTAATATAATCTTCATATTTGACGACAATTTCTGCCCACTAGCAATCAAATATACTGTCTAAAAAATCATTTTTTGAATAGGTCTCTGGAATGCAAAGTTTTTCCCGTGGAACAATTGTCTAGACTACGGAAATGAGAATTAGATGAAATATTGTCCGGGGACTAAAATGAATGGGCCAGTGTATCCCAGGCATTGTGTTGCTTGTCTTGTACATGCATTAGTGAACGCTTATGGTTTTGATGAGGAATAGCGCCTTTGAGATTGGCTAAAGCTAGCTTTGAATATTAACACGATAGGTTCCCATACTCCTTCAGCATTGACTAACGAGTCTATGTATATCTGTCATATGTCATGTCTAGAATATTTCAACTGTAAAATGGGTGAAACAAGCATTACAACTTGACAGCGTGGTATTATATTTCAAGTACAAAATTGAACACGTTAGGAAATTAGAACTTTAAAAAAATTCAATTTGAAATTTGACAGTTTTATAATTAAAACCAAAATTCAACTCCTAAGAAAATTTATGTAATACAAAGGCTTTCAACCTCTGATGAGCTAAAAGAAAGGTGAATTTACAACACACAATAATTTTATGGCTAAAAGTAATGCAGGGCTTTACTTATTTCTGTACAAAATTACCACAACGGATACAGTCCGACTGTCCGAAGTACGACCAATCGAACACGGCTGCTACGATCGAAGTTCCTGCCAAATGTGAGTCACGAAGCGTGATCCGTTTTCTCCAAGCAGAAGGACAAAGTGTTACT
>VCRD01004330.1:0-25735 GCA_006783055.1 Trinorchestia longiramus
AAGCTAATAACATAGACATTTGCCGTGGGTAAATTAAAATCTCCTAACATCAACCTTCAACCGTGTCTCATATAATAACCTAGCATGAGACACGTCAATCCTCGACACCAGTTTTGGACTCAACCAACGATATTTATACCTTCCGGTCTTAGTAATAATTTCTTATCTATTCATTCCACAAACTTCATTTACATATCAACTTAAAGCTAATAACATAGACATTTTCCGTGGGTAAATTAAAATCTTCTAACATCAACCTTTAATAGCATGAGACACGTCAATCCTCGACACCAGTTTTGGACTCAACTAACGATATTTATACCTTCCGGTCTTAGTATTAATTTCTCATCTATTCATTCCACAAACTTCATTTACATATCAAATTGAAGCTAATATCATAGACATTTGACGACGTTTACATTATCAATGAGTATTTTTCATCATGCATGAGGTGTACATTTTATACGACGGTCACATTATACATGAATACTTTTCATCATGCATGAGGTGTACATTTTATACGACGGTTACATTATGCATGAGTACTTTTCATCATGCATGAGGTGCATATTTTACACGAGGTTTACAGTTTACATTGTCACCTCCCATTGTACATGAGGTGTACATTTTATACAAGGTTTACTGTTTACATGGGCACCTTCCATCGTACATGAGGTTTACGTTTTACTCATGCATGTTTTATCAGAGGTGCATATTCTACATGTGCCGATATCACATAAGATATATGTACAGTTTACATGTCCACACTACACACGAAGAGCAAATTCTATATAGGAAGCACACTATACACAATGCGCACATCGTACATGATGAGTGCACCAGCTAAACAAAAGCAATAACTGTACATCACTGAGCCTCCTCCTCCAGCTCGCAACCATATACATATGAAATGTTTGCTGAAGTCTATGTGCATTTATAAAGCTTAGGTGAATAATGAAACTTCTTATCAAACTACACAGCACAGTCTCTTAAGCTGTTACATGTTTGTTATCTGTTTGTGTTCTTTTTCATGTTTTCTCTTTCCTTTCTTTCTTTCTTTCTATTCATTCTCAAAAAAATAATCATGCGTGAATTATTTTCCCTTTATTGCTGATGTGCAATAAGGTTTCCCCAATATTGCTCATATTGAATATATGATTTCTTTATTATTGCTGATATTCAACAATGTATTTTTTCTATATTGCTGATATTCAGTAACCATTCTCTATGTTGCTTATGTATAATAATTTTTTCCACGAAACATTCTCGTGTCTCGTGCAATAATTTTCCCAATATTCCAAATATTCTATTGTCATCCGATTAAAATTTTCTTGTCATTCGATCAAATTTCTCTTTTGTGACTCTTAAGTGTATTGTATAGAGTGTTTACAAGTAAGCTACGAGTTACACGCTAAGATATTAATACCTATTATCTTTACCAAGCAAACATAAAACAACTTTTAGGATTTCTTATCCTATATTCTATTTCTAAAACAGCCCTGACATGGGTTACACTCTCGTTGTATTCGCTATTCGAGCCACCGATTCAACCAGTGCGCAACATGTACAGCAACTTGAATTATAAAAAGAAAGAAAGAAGGAAATATCATTTCCAAGTAAGCATTCGGTACATATACATTAATTTTTCAATTTCTAATGCCAACATCTTAAGACAAGTGATGATGCTCCCAGCGACTGTTACCGTCCTTGTGTTGTGACGAGGTAGAGGCTTGTAGGGACACGTAGGAGTGAGGTGCAAGTCGGTAGATACAGTCATATTGTCAGTCAGTCAGCTTTCCTGGCCTCCTGCGCAACAAGCAGGAGAAATTCGAGTACCGCGTGAGGAATCGAACCATGGATCTGTACAGCACAAGCACAAGTCGCTGAGCACTCGAACACAGAGCAAACAAGTAAAGAGATGAAGCATTGGGGAATGTAGGGAACTGTACGTAAATATGACTCCTCGGTTGCTTGCTGGTGCAGTTCAGACGTACCGCAGGAATAAAATAACTGCTGTGGATTTACCCTTAACTTCATAAATTAATGTAAAGTGATAGAAGATCTGTTTGGAATATCGGAGGATACGGGTCGTTTCATCGAAATTTGGATGGAAATATATACTTTAGAATATAAAATGGATAGTTTTCTATGTGTGCACGCGTGTGGGGTATGTGCCCAACCAACACGAGATCACGAGGGAGCTTTGTGTTCCGTGTCAGGCCGGACGCATTGTACACTAAGCTGCTAAATTAGCTCGCTCTGTATATACATAACAAGACACACACTGGATCATTTCTACATACATACAGAATTCTTTGTTTGATTTTGGAGAAGTCAAGAAGGTTGTAACATTATTATAAGCTACAGTCATACGCTACACGCTATGATCATACATGCTAGGATCATACACGCTAGGATCATACACACTAAGATCATACACGCTAGGATCGTACACGCTAGGATCATACACGCTAGGATCATACACGCTAGGATCATACACGCTAGGATCATACACACTAGGATCATACCAGCTATGATCAACATGCTATGATCATTTATTATCGCAGCGTGATGCAAAGTTAATACATTGTATGTATTTCAAGTTCTTAACATTATAACGGCATAGCTTTGAAAGTCACTCAATGTTCATACACTCGTGTGTGTTCTGTGTGCTTTGAAGAACTTTCACTTTTCTTTTTATTGTCTATATTGCGAAACTGTACAATTCAGAAATTATTTAACTGCTAAATTATGGAGTTTTTATAAAAAATGCAGGTTTTATGTAGAATTAGTGCTGTGCAATGAAGAGAAGGTGCGCTGAAGAGCATTTTCTTCCGTGCATTTATGGGTTTGGGACTTAACAATTCTCAGGGGAAAAGTAGGATTTCTGATCTCTCTTCTGAAGATCAGTATTATTTCTTTCATCTACATATGTACTTCATATCTTGCATTACTGTCTTATATTACTAAGTATGCTTTCTAACTACGCTTTCTTCCCCTAATTACTATGCCACAAGATGCTATAATCAATAACCTGGTAAGCGTAGCTCAGTGAATTAGTTGTCCTGAGAGATATTGCAAGGTAGTCACCGCAGAGCCAGCAACACTGGTTGCGGGAAGCTGTTATGACTTTATATTTGTTGTTAGGCCGTTAGGTTGTTAGGCAGCTATGCGCCGGTGTTTAATACTTTATCTTTCCATCTTATTCTTCTATTTTTTGTTACGCTTAGATGTTTTCTATCACATTTAAAACAATTTTTCTGTTGTTAAAATGCTGTTGAAAATAATAAGTTCGGTCTTGCTCGTTCATCAACGTACATTGACCTAATGTTACTGTATCCAATGTTGCTTGTGATCTAATGTTATATAGTTATTTAATATCGAGGCCATCTGAGATACCTTCCCGGCCACTCTTATATGTACTTTAAAAACACAGAGAAGGTAGGGTATATAACTTCCTAGTTGTTCACTAGCGGGAAAAGCGCAGCAGAAGATTTCTTCTTCTGGAAGGCAACTTTTTCTTTTTCTTTAGTCAAAATATCAATTCTTTCTTTAATTTCTTCAATCTTCTGGACAATATCTATTTTTGGGACACCGCTGGCTTTAACACCTGGCCCTGGAGTATCTCTCTCAGGGATCATATTTGTGTCATGGAGTAAATTCTCTTTACTCCTAAACTTATGAGCCTCCTGTCCAGGATAATCTGGACTAGAACTACAGTAGCCCTCGGTCGAGCTATTTGTGAGATTGTGATGGTCGTCTTTGTGAAATGCTTCAGGAGCCTCCCGTAGATTTTTTCTGGTTGACTGCACTGCATGTTTGCGTTCGTCAGTTGACAGAATATTTTCTCTGGATGAGTGGAGGGATTCAGGATATTGTGGATCTTCGGGGGCGACACCAATGACTTTAAGGACCTCCGTGGAACAACTGAAATGCCAAGAAATCTTAATGACAATACAAATTTTGCTGAAATATTTGCCACAAGTTTATACACGTCCTTATTATCCCTCCATAAATACGAAGTATCTTAGGTTACTCACTCTATTCTTCATTACACTACAATTTTGTCTGCCACTGATGATCTCATTAGATGCAGTATTTCTACTGCTTTGAGACGCATGTCGTCTTCACAGAGGACAAATTGAAGAGGTGTGACGCGCAACCAGGTGCTACATCAGCTGCGTCAAATCGTTATCGGGCTTTCACTCATTCTTAATATGTCACGCTTTCTTAAAATAAAGTGATCATCAACTATGAAAGAACTCCCAACGACAAGAAAAGCAACTAGAGGAAAGAGCTAAACCTATGAACAAGGTCTAATATGCGTATTATTCCGTAAAATACTTTTTAAAAATATATACCTTAATAATTGTGCCAGAGTGGTATATAAGAACAAGAACAGTAGCAAGTAGGAACAATAGTATGAGGAGTCAAGTACCATCACTTTGTATTGCATGATGGTGTGTTTGCAAATTTTGTAGCCAACGTTCACAATGGAAGGAATATAAAAGCTGTAGTTCAGTAACATGGCTTATTTCTTATATCCTCGTCTTGTGTTATACGTTTATTGAAGTAATTTATGCGACGTACTGAATCTTTTACAGTACTGATAGATACTGTTCAGTTCCTACACCAGATACTGTTCAATTCCTACACCAGATACCCTGGAAGTACAAGTAGAAACCTTAATCACGACAACATTTTGAGTATTACTACCAACACAAGCTAACGTACCTTGGTAAAGGAATAATTGAAGGACCATCTTGTTCAGTAGTTTTCTTCTTTCTCTTGTCCTTGACGGATTTTTGTTTTGCTTTCATAGACCCGAAAGCTTTTTCGATGCATTCCATCTGCTGGCACTGGACTTTTTGTTTTTCGTAATCCATGACTGCCATGTGCTGGAAAGAGCCGCTTGGCATGGAAAGTTGCTGCCTGTATAGAGGCGATGTCATCCGCTCCTCAGAGGCTTTCTTGGACCTGCTACGCTTGTGTGTGGAGGCAACTGTGAGGTTCCTCTTCAGCCTGTGTTCCTGAAGCTCATGTCCTCTCGGTGCTGAAATGCTGGAAATGAAGTAGACCAGTTACTATTATAATGCTGGAAATGAAGTCGACCAGTTAGTATTATAATGCTGGAAATGAAGTAGACCAGTTACTATTATAATGCTGGAAATGAAGTAGACCAGTTACTATTATAATGCTGGAAATCAAATAGACCAGTTAGTATTATAATGCTGGAAATGAAGTAGACCAGTTAGTATTATAATTCTGGAAATGAAGTCGACCAGTTACTATTATAATGCTGGAAATGAAGTCGACCAGTTACTATTGTAATGCTGGAAATGAAGTCGACCAGTTAGTATTTTAATGCTGGAAATGAAGTTAACCGTTATTATTATAATGCTGCAAATAAAGTTGACCAGTTATTATTATAATGCTGGAAATAAAGTCAACCAATTAGTATTATAATGCTGGAAATGAAATCGACCAGTTAGTATTATAACGCTGCAAAGCAAGGCTACCAGTTAGAATTATAATGCTTTAAATGAAGTTGATAGAAGATGGAAACGTTTTTTATTACAAAAAATGCTTGATTAAAATGTCTCTACTTCGTCTATGTACGTTGGTTGGGGCGATGAAACTAGCAACGTGTTTTTCCTGAGTGCTGGGAGCTTGTGACACAACGATATTATCCGAATTTAATTTATAACAACTTCCATGAAAGAAAAGAATACACGTACTTAGGCAATCAGTTTTTTGTCGCTGCAGAAACAAAGTGGTCGAAGAACTTAAAGTTCACCGCAATGCATAGCAGTGTATCAGCTGCTTCTCGGTGTGGGATTGTGCTCCTGTTTTTGGTTTACTTCTTTATGTACGATTATAATTAAAGACACGATTAAATAAAGAATTTTTTGTCCCGGTACTCGTTGGGTTCTTGACTCGGGCTTACGAATGTGTTTACATTTCAGATTTTATACTCCTAACCATAGACCTCCTCAAGTACAGAGAGTAGCTAAACAAGAGACTATGCAGTTGGAGGTTCAATCCTTCGACTACGGTTTTTGAATTCTTAGAAAGTTTAGTTGCAACTCTTGAATTTTTAGAATGTCTGACTCAGACTCTGTTGGAGTAATTTTTGTCCGACTCCGATTCCGACTCCTCGACTCCGGCTCCCCAGCCTCGTTAAGTAGAGAGTTAGTATACGCACGCGCGTGTACGTGTTGTCGAGTGGTCATCACCAGAACTCGAAGTATGACAAGCAGACAGCTTGTAGCCGACCAAAACAGTTATTACATCATGGGCTTCGTCACCAACTGATAAGTAAATAAGTGACTAGTGACCACTCCGACTGTGGTACCACCTGACATCAACATCCTGAACTCCCGCCTGCAGAAAGTGAATCATAAACGTCCGTGGATTCCCTGGTCATGACTAACAGGTGTGATAACCGTCAAGAAAGGAGCTGGAAGAAAGGAATTGAAAGAAGGGAGAAAGAAATTGGAAAAATAAGAATGGAGTTTAAAGATAGGAGAAAGGATCTGAAAGATATAATAGAGGAAGTGAAAATTTTTAGAAAACCATGATTAATGGGAATTAGAGAATTGAGCATAGTATTGAAGAATCGTGAATTGATTCATCTACCGTAGATTTCCTGGGCATGGCTTCTTTAATTACGATATTTCATACTTGCATTACAACCTAGTGAGTTTAATAATCAAGAAAGAACAGCAAGTGATAGATACTAATGCACACTGCACGTAAAGTTGACTCTAATCTCAATGGATTTCTGGTTAACCCCAAACGTGTTCGCAAATTGAGACTATGTACATACCTCAACGTCCGGTCCCGACCGCAGTTTCCTCCGGATACGTCAACATTGAGGTCTTTATCATCACAGTCTTCTGTGAAGCCTGAATTTAGAGCAACGACTTTCTGAACTCGTTTGAGACCATACTGCTGGGACGCTTGATCAACTAACACGCGGTCTTCATAAACCTGGTGATCCCCATATTGTGCAAGAGGAAGGTAAGACTGGATGGTCTGTTTCATCTGCAGCGGAGTGTCGACGCAGTGGGTGCTATGGGAATGAACGATGGGTCGCTGGATACTACGGACGTCGTCTAGAGGGTAGGGTGCTCGAGTAGAAGAGTTGGTGCAAGATTCTTTGGATTGAGTCTTCGGGGTGTGTGTGGTGGCTGAGGTTGTGCGTGCGACGAGCGAATGTTCCCTGCTTGCACTGTTTTCTGAAGGGTGATGATGCCCTTGATCGAACCTTGGGTTACTTCCACTCGCATACACACTGAAGAAGATAAAATTGTTAATACATAGCAGTTCATACACACGAATGCTTACCAGTACACATGAATTACAAATCTGAACGCTGGGAAATCATGCACACCTTCTGATATTTTATGGCCGTACGGAGCAAAACCTTTGCGTAGGCACTACATAAATAATATGCCTTAACCTGGCTTAGTGAGAGTGTGTTAGGTTAGGGATAACAAGGAAAATTATAAGGTTCCACTAACAAAAATCAAAAATTTACAAAATATGACCCACAACTCGAAAGTGTCAACAGATAACCAACAGGTAAATTAAGAGAGCAATAGAAAATGCTTAGGTGCACAAAAATCCTCGCGCAGCTAAGACGTCTTGAACAACTGTGCATGAGTTGTTATTCTCAGAGGCCATGTCTACTCAGTATTCTTGCAAATATGCATGAAATTAACCCTTTAAACCCATACAATTGTCTTTCATAAACAAACCTTGTAGCGCATGAACCATTGAAGTATATTCATTGAAAGATTTTTTAATTTGTGTCATAGGTAAATTTTGGCATTTCGCACTACATGATTATTGCCTTCCTGTAGACATCCTAATGATAGAATAACGCATCAAAATGTTTTTCAATCAATCATGAGGAAATGTGATCTTTAAAAGATTAAAAACTTTTTTATAACAGAAAATGTTTTCAGTGCTGACAAAACATAGACTTCTTTGCACATAGCTTCATAGTCGTAGTTATTTGTAAAATAACACTGTGCTCTACTGAACGCTGGTTTCTCACTGAATATATCGTCAGTAAACAAAATCCAACATAGCAAGCAGACTAGAGTGAGATTAGCATTGCTTTGCGTGGTACATTGGGCATTGAGGGGTTAGGAAAAATGATCATTTGGACAGCGAACAGTTCTGAAGGATGACAATTCGAGCAGCGGATGGGCGTGAAAAATTGTTATTCTGGCAATAAAGGGTCGGGAAAATAATCATTTAGCAGCAAAGGATTGTTGTAAACTATCTTTTGGGCAGTGAAGGCTGGGGAAAAGTTATCATTTAGGCAGCAAAGGTTTGAGGAAAACTATCATATCGCAAGCACAGGGTTGGGGAAAGTTATCCTTTAATTAAGGATAAGTGTTTGGGAAAATTATCATCTGGGACAACGAAAGAGTGGAGAAAAATATCGTACTTTTCTGAAAAAGATGGAAGTTCTTGCCTTGAAACCGCGTATTCCTGCGTAGGGCTCTGTACAAGGTGGTCCTGCACGAGACTTTGTTTAGAGAGGTGGTAGCTGGCCAAGTCCTGGTCGTTTAGCTGGCGATGGTATGGGACCTGCTGGTAAATTTCACTCTGCTGAAACAGAGGTCTGTGCACGGGACTCAAGATCATCTCTTTCATGAACTGGCCCGCTGGATCTCTTTGGTCTACTGCGACCATACCGCGTGTTGCATTCATGTAGTTGTCGTTGGTTTGATTTGCGTAGCCTTTGGATATATCAATTTGGTGCTGTAATACGGGCGGGTGTTCGTGTAACACGGGCGGGTGTTGCTGTAACACGGGCGTGAAGCTTACGCGATTACTGCCGTAATCTTGACCGTAATCATCGTAGAAGAAAGAAGATCTATGGCGGTCAGAACTCATATCGTCGAAGGTCGGCGGTAGATGTCGATGCTTATGACAGGCGCAGAGGCAGGCACAAATACAAATCAGCAGCACGATTACTGTTGGAGGCAGAAATAACGTACATGAGATTTATTGAAGAGCTAGTGACGTAATTTTGCGGGGTAATAGGGTATTATGCAGCATTAAATAGTACGTACATATGACTGTCTTTCAAAAAACTTCCTTAAAATTTAATGAGGTCTGTCACTCCAGAACTGGATTGACTGGTGCATATCATGACAGGTTGAATTCTGCGGCAGAACTTTGCCGTGGAATTGTGAGGTTCAAGGTAACGCTGAATATCGACAAGTTTCCATGCCATTTTACGGAATATTCACATCTATACATATAAATCGTTATAGCACTACGAGAGCCAATCAACAAACGGATGTCGGGTAAAAAGTTTCCTTCCAACATGTTTGTCAGAGTCAGAGTTAATTACGGAGCATCATACGAGCTAGGATCCGAACTGTCTGATGGAGGAAGCTCTGTCGACGTAGTGGAATAATTTTCCTTCCTGCTTCAGTCACGTGCGACCCATCAGTAACCAGGATACGCGCTCTCTCGTGCTTCCCCTGATGTCCTCTAATTTTCGTAACGAACGGGAATTTCCCTAACGTGGGCTAGTTCCCTTAAAGCACGTTAATTGTATAGACGAACGCTAATTTCCTGACCGAACGCTAATTCCCCAAGCGAACTCTAGTTTTCTTAACGAATGTAAATTTCCTTAGGAACATTAATTTCCTAAAGTACGTTAATTTCCTAAAAGAACACTAATTTCTTTACAGAATGCTAATTCCGCAATAGAATGTTAATTTCTCTACCATGTGCGTATTTCTCTAACGTTTGTTAATTCCCCTAACGAATGGTAGTCCGGTCAGATCCTAACGAGTGCTCGTATAATAACCTGATCTATTACACCTATGGAAATAATGTAGGAAATCAGGTGCCACGGTCACGGGCAGGCAGTAGTTTTATTTATTTTTGTACTTTTCATTTTTGCAAGGATTAGTCTTACAAAAAAATTTGTGATAGGTTTAGCAGCTGAGTGGAGAATCACATGAGTGCTTAGATTTTTACCCGTTTTAGGATATTATCTTGAATTTGGTCCCAAAATATTCATTCAGAATATTCGATGCCCTGAAAATATTAAGCACTCAAAAACTTTTCCAATCACGGTATATTACCTTTCTTTTGTGTGACATTTGTTCCCAGTTAAAATTGGTCGCTGTCTACCCTTATAGTGCCTCTCAACTATCAGCAACCATACCTTTGCACACACACAAAAACTTGTTTCCAACTACAAGATGCTCAATAAGGGCAATTCATTGCTCATAAAATAACCATGTAACCTCTTCCAAGAACCGATTAGCATCCACAAATTACCACCAAGCGTCCACCAAATAGTACGTAGCACTCACTAATTGTCACTTAGCGTCCACACCACTTAGCGATAGACCACTTTGAGTCTATGTTTCACCACTTAGCATTCAACAATCATCACCCTGCGTCAACCAGTCACCACCCAGCACCCACTAATCACCACTTAGTATTCAACAATCATCACCCTGCGTCAACCAGTCACCGCCTGGCACCCACTAATCACCACTTAGAATTCAACAATCATTACCCAGCGTCAACCAATTTCCACCTAGCAGACACTAATCACCACTCAGTATTCAACAATCATCACCCAGCCTCAAACAGTCACTAACCAGCATCCACTAATAACCACTTAGTATTCAACAATCATCACCCAGCCTCAACCAGTCACTAACTAGCACCCACTAATAACCACTTAGTATTCAACAATCATCACCCAGCCTCAACCAGTCACTAACTAGCATCCACTAATATCCACTTAGTATTCAACAATCATCACCCAGCCTCAACCAGTCACTAACTAGCATCCACTAATAACCACTTAATATTCAACACTCATCACCCAGCCTCAACCAGTCACCCACTAATCATGACCTAAAATGAAATACTTCTTGTTCGGAGATCCAAACGAAGAAATTGCCCACCAAAACACCAGTTTTGAAAGTCTGTATCAACACTTTTGAGAAAATAAATAACAAAATGTGAACGTGTTTGGTTTCCCGTCCCAGATTAGTGTCACCAATAGGATGATTTCAGAACTCTGTGCGTGTCAGCGGCAGTGTTCGATTGGGTGAAACTTTTTCCATTTGTTTATGTGTAATATTTTGCGAAGTATCACTTGTTCCACCAGACACCACTCGCTTCTAACAAAGCATCACTCGCTACAATGTACCACTTGCTACACTGTACCACTCCCACTCTCCACAAGGCACAACTTCCATTCGCTGCAAGGCACCATCCGTTACAAGGCACCACTCACTACAAGGCACCACTCGTCAACTACTCAGTACCACGTGACAACCCCATCACCAGACCCCACTCACCCCCGAGCACTAGGAGGGCAGGCCCCACGGCCCGCAGGATATGCTGGTGTGGGGCGGGCACGAAGAAGCCGTACGATGTGATGAAGACACCCACGAGGCACAGCAGCGTGCCGCTCGCCAGCATACACAGCAGCTGCGGGCCTCCCAGTATGCGACCGTCCTCTGAACTGGCGTCCGAGTACTGAGGGACAAGCGTATACAGGATACCTTACTGACTTACTGGATCTGATCATGTGCAGTGTGTAATATCAAAGTTTATTAATATCATGGAGTAGGTATCATATTAACACTAACATTCAGCTTTTCTACGTTACGTTCAAGATATAATAAGTTGGATTTTGCTGTCGTCCGAACTGGTCGTTGTACCGACGGGTATGCGTATACAGAAAATCATTTTACTGCTCTGTAATGCATTACTCGGCCACATCTAGAATATACTGTGCAACTCTGGTGTCGTACCCTACGAAGAGTCATTAATCAATTGAAGAAAATTCGGCGTAAAGCAACGAAAATGATTCTTGAACTTCGAAATCTCAGCTACGAAAGGCTTTTTTAAGAGTATGAGCTCATTTCCCTAAAACAGAGAAAACTGCAAGGATAACTCATCGACACCTATGAATATTTCAAAGGCTTTAGTAATATTAATCTGGAGGGGCTCTTTGACAGAGACGATAACGTGCGAACCAGAAATAACGACCATAAGTTTGGATTGTAAGTAAGAGACTTCACGACATCCCGAGCTCTAAACTTCTTTAAAGTTAAAATTGCCAAAACGTGGAACCAACTGCTCAAAAAAATAGTTTCTGCTGGCACTGGAAATACATTCAAAAATCGTCTCGACAACTATTTTATAAGGAGCCTCAGTATATGAAGTATTGATATCATACTCTTCTAAACTCTGGGGGCTTAAACATGTATATGTATAATAGTGGTGTATGTGCGCGACTGAAATTCCTGTAATTGAGGTGCATGTGCGTGATTGATGCCTTAACGTTAGACGGCATTGGGACTTGAGTAGCAGCCCAAGAGCTCACTGACACTTACTGGAGGCTGAGATCACGAGCTTCACTAAATACTTGCATGGACATTAACCTAACCTTCAGCTTTCCCAGGCTACATTCAAGAGAAACTTTGTTTTATTATACGGGTTGGGCCATGAATTTCCATACACAAGTAAAATAAACATCGTATATTGAACAAGTTTTTAGTTATATGATGTGCTCTATATGATTGCCATTGTTTTGAATACACTTATTGATACGTGTTTTCCACTGTTGATGAACATGCATTAGCACAGGTGAAGTTATGACTGAAAAATAAAAAAATATGCATTATATGATACATTCGCCTATGTATGGAAATTTATAGCCCACCCTGTATAAGACACGCGGAGCATATTTTCTTTAATAGATGCATACAAGATACGTTCAATTTTTCTTTGAAATGTAACTCATTTATGTATTAGTCTTCCTTAATCTAATTGATACATGTCACTTTCTCCTTTCATGAGCAATATGTTTTTTATTTTTTAGTACATGCGGAGTATCATGCATGACACCTATTTTTTTATTATATACATGGTATACATATTTAAATTATGTACCGTTACGCGCATCGTGTATACTTGCTTTGTAACATTGTATAATATGTTAAATATCTGTAGTGATCTTCAATATTTAACCATAATTATTATTTAGAACAAAAATGAATGACTTTTCGCAAGCATCTCTATTGTTTTTACTAGCACATCTGGTGTCACGAAACGGCTCGCTAACTAGCGTAACATCGTTCTGACGTCCGCGCAATTGTTGTTCTTGTATTAACGTTTGGAACTCACAGGTGAGCCACCCTCTGAAAGGCTCCTCCCTCTCAACTAACTCCCCCATAATATCCTAACCCCTAACTCGAGGCTGGAACTATTAGTACATTTATTTCTATTTAATATACTAACTTCATTCAACACTTATTCTGTACTACATATACATATATAAAGCATAGACGTTAAAGAGTACTCTGGAACGTTCATGTTGAATGTACTCCGGTAGTGTGCGATGTTGCAGAGTCGTGAATTTTATGCATTTATACCTGGAGATGCATAAATAGAAGTTATTCTGCACAACAAACCTCCAAGGAAACAAACAAGCGCATTGAAAAAATGTATGACACGTTGGGGTATAACACCTGATTATTGATGCAATCAATGTGATGAAAATTAAGTGGAATCGATGATGACGTGCAATTTTTGTATAATCTTCATGACGAATCAGATTTATGGTTGTGAACGTACATTAACTATTGAGCATCCATTCATTTTGTGCATGTGACATTAATTTCAATAGTTTCAGTTGTTGGTGCTGTCATGGGAACCAGTGGTCGCGTGGCAAATGGCTGTGGTAACGTGGCAAAATGGCTGTGGTAACATGGCAAAATGGCTGTGGTAACATGGCAAAATGGCTGTGGTAACGTGGCAAAATGGCTGTGGTAACATGGCAAAATGGCTGTGGTAACATGGCAAAATGGCTGTGGTAACATGGCAAAATGGCTGTGGTAACATGGCAAAATGGCTGTGGTAACATGGCAAAATGGCTATGGTAACATGGCAAAATGGCTGTGGTAACGTGGCAAAATGGCTGTGGTAACGTGGCAAATGGCTGTGGTAACGTGGCAAATGGCTGTGGTTACGTGGCAAAATCTAGAAATTCCATGTGTGTGTGGAAATTACTACTTTTCTATATTAAATTACCGTATTGTTTTAATAATCGAAGAAAATACAGCATTACTATCTTAAATAATGATGTTACTGAGGGAAATGTTACAGTCGTAAATAACGGTGTTACTGATAAAAGGTTACCTTCATAAATAAGGGTATAATGCGAAACGTTCTCATTATAATGAAGTTTTTATCAGTGTGTTTTGCTCTCCTCTTTTTATTAAAATTGAAGAAAATTCCAGCAAATGTGCCTAAATAAGGGTGTTACTGGTAAAAGGTTACCTTCATAAATAAGGGTGTTACTGGTAAAAGGTTACCTTCATAAATAAGGGTGTTACTGATTAAAGGTTACCTTCATTAATAATGCTGTGACTGATAAAAGGTTACCTTCATAAATAATGGTGTTACTGAGGAAAAGGTTACCTTCATAAATAACGGAGCTACTAAAAGATTCAAAGCTCTTTACGTTCACCACATTTTTCAGAGGTCCTTTTGACCTTTATTTTGAATTATTACTTTAAATTAGTAAGCTCTCAAATTCTTTCAATGAAATTCTTTCCGTTAGTTCAGCGTAAAATTTTTGAAACACGTATGTCCGTTGCTTGTATCAAGGATACTGAAGTTTAATTTTATCTCCATGATAGAGAGGGGGGAGGAGAGATGCGAAGAGGGGCTGTGGGGGGTCGCAAACAGACAAAAAAGGGATAAAAGATGCGATGGGAAATGTAGGGGACCGCAAGTAGAAGGGGGTAGAAGATGGAATGGAGAGCTGTTGGGACGTCAAGTAGAAGAAGGAGGGGAGGGAGGAAGATGCTAAGGTAGGATGTAGGGAACGTCAAGTAAAAGAAAGAGGAGGGGGTAGGAAAATGCGTACGGACTTAACCTTATGGTCGGAAGCCCCAGTTGCAGTAAATCGCAAACGGCTTGCAAATGTTGTAATTACACAGTATACAAGGGGCCGCATAGTGTACATGGGCTGGAATGTTGGAGAACTGTACAGTAATTACTGAGATCCTCACATTGTAGCTGACGGTATCCTTGCATTCCTCTGCTTGTCGCTGGTTAGTATTCAGGAAATGAACACGCGTAAAAAAACTAATAAAAATGCACGAGTTCCTAAAAAATCATCGATGCCTTTCTTTAAATTTGGAGAGGAACTGATGAAGGATAGTGAATCTGGCAATGCATCATGTGAAATGTACAGAAAATTATGATATAATTTTTGTAGGAATTTGTGTTACTCCTTAATAATCACGGGATACCTCCGTGATGTCCTTTCTGTCTTCAGTAAAACCAACGTAATGTGGTAAATTTTACAGTTTACACCAGTCAGCAGGTTTACAGTTTACACCAGCCAGCAGGTTTACAGTTTACACCAGCCAACAGGTTTACAGTTTACACCAGCAATTGTGAGCTCTCAAACGAGCTAATTTTTCCAGTTTTACAAAATAATGAAAACAATATTTAACTTTTAACTTTAAACTCATTTTTCCAGTTTTACAAAATAATCAAAACAATGTTTACTTTTGAAAGAGGAAATTAGGCTGTAGTTCTTGGAACGACTAACTAGCAGCAACTGGCGCACTAGTGGGCGTGGGATCACTTATTTCCGTAATACTTCGTTGGGTAATGACTGGGTTATTATTTTCTGATTAATTGCGTCGAGTTACAGAAAGACAGTAGCTATTCAGAGCAAGAGTTTGCTATTGCCTTTTTATGTTTTTTTAAGCAAAACCAACAAATTTTGTTATGAGCATCACGGAGTCAACGTTAGGACGTGTAGCTGGTTTACATATTCTACAGGAACTTATATATATATATATATATATATATATATATATATATATATATATATATATACAGAATTAGTCATTAAGCACAGGTAAATTCTATTATCTATACATATGAGTCTGAAACTTGATACACCGAGGTAAAGAAGTACAAAAAGATACAGTAGATGTATGTATATTAATATATACATATGGATCTAGCAATTGACACACCGAGAGGAACAACATAAGAAGTAGTGATATTGCACTCATCCCAACACAGACGTGTACTTCTTAACGCATTCTCTCCGAGAAAAAAGTTTCTGGAGTTTTGTGAAATTGAAATTATATATAGTCATTAGGATGTATTTGTAGTTGTTATGGAGAAAAAAAGGATCTTGATTAGTTTCCCCTCCCCCTCCCCCTCCGACGGGGGGGTAAACTGCTCAAGATTCAAAAAAATTATTTCTTTTTATTATGTGAGATATAAGCGGGTACCATATGGTACCGCTAGGAGAGAATGGGTTATGCTACTAGTAATTGTACGACATTAATACCCATACGTGCATACATACCATCGATCTTTGGTCGAAATCAACTCTCTGTTTTCTGACATCCTGCATTGTGTCATGCGTGTGTGTGAGCTCTGTTGTTGTCCTCGATAACTCAGCTGGTTTCCAGCACACAATTACTTTGGCTCTAAATTTAATCTGGAAAAAACTGTGCTTTAATGCGAGGGTAAAATGTCTGAAGTTGGCGGTCATTCAAATTTCATTCATGATTATTTCCATCATAATTTCCTCATCTTTTAAGGGAATTATTTAATATCCTAATCCAACAGTCTTCGGGAAAATGACAAACAAGTTCTAGACTTTGCTTCACTTATCGTGACTGATTAATCCAAGACAACTAGTAGAGCTGCACGGTTCTCAAGTGCACTTTAGGTTTATGTTTTGTTGATTAAAATTTAGATTTAGCAGAAGACACTCCAGTCGTCACACGTTCAACATTCAAAGTTTTTGTGGACATAACTTTATTTAACTATTTTTTCTTTGTCATTTTAACGAGTCCTTACGAGAGCTTTGACGAATCACGATTGAAAGTAATAATGTCCACGCAATGCCTCCTTCAAATCTACATTTACTTCTTTTTCTAAATTAGGATTAAAATTTATCTGTATTGACGGTAATTTACCCATGTTTAGGTTTAAAATTGCCTTATATAGAGGGAAAATTTATCTATATTTAGGATTTTTTGATCTATATTTATAGTTAAAATTTATCCTACTTAACAAAAGAAATTACCCTCATTTGACGCAAAATTTACCCCGAATTGTGGGGAAAATTCGCTCATATGTAGGGCTGAAATTTTCTGTCATTTAGGTTAGGTTTAAAATTACAATTATTTTGGGTTCAAAATTTCAAATGTTGATGAGAAGTGAGTTAGTCCTTGGGTAATTTCAGTGTCGACACTGCAATGGAATTTTAAATTTTAGGGGAAGCGACAACAGCTTGTATGACAAGCAGGAAATTATTGTTAATAAATATGTAAATAATCCGAATCAATATCATGAAGTAAATACTACTCTCTTATTGGATATTTCAAACACCTACTTATATAATACACAGTGTGTCTCCATCTCTGTCTCTCTCTCTCTCTCTATCTTGAAATGTATCTGTGTATGTCCGTCCCATTTTTTCCATTCTATTATTGAAGAAAAATTACAGAACTGAAATCAGACCGGGTATACATGTATTATAAGCATTGTATAGTAGATACCAAGGGCGTCGGATTGCTATAAAATACGCTATTTTTCCCGTTATCAGCCCTTGTCTCCTACACGGCCATGTTATTAATATATATGATACAAAATAAACAAAATATTCAGGTTTTGAAAGTACCCCTGGTAAAACTAAAAAACTATTTTATTTCATCGAGCCTTAATTTTATCCCTTTTAAACCGTGGAATTCCCACGGGTACTATCTAGGCCATGTTATCGGTAGATAGGATACAGAAGGAAAGTTCTGTATGTATGCATGAAAAATATTTATTCTTCATTTATTTATTTAAGACTATCTAGTGTTCATAATATATCACTCTAAACGACACACACACACACATACACCCACACTGATCCCGATTCTGTCATTGTTTCAGTGAAACTGATCACAAATGTTTAATTTGACACCAAGTTAAGTCGGGTCGATTTAAATTTGCTGCACTAATTTCATTTTTCAAACGCAGACAAATTGAGAAATTAGAGTCTCATGCTCGTTCACAATTCCGTTAGTTTGTGATAGACACTTGAAGTGCGGGCTAATCCACATGATGTCCCTTACTATGCGACACTCTGCGTGTTTACGCTAGTATTATTGATAATCTTACGCCGAGACTGAGTGTAAATACAACACTGCATGTTATAACACAGGAGCAAAGTCATATCAATGTTAGACCTCCGGAGCCTTTGTTAACTATACCTCTGAAGCCTTTATCAACTGTGTTTCTGAAGCCTATACATACAACGCTATGCCTCCGAAGCCTATAAAACATTTAGATCAACGGGTCGTGACACAAAGCAAATGCGGAGCTACAGTTATACAAAACACACCACCAGGCAGATGTATAGGCTACACAAAGCAGGCGTAGAGTTGCAGTTATACAAGCCATACCGCTGAGCAGATGTATAAGCAACGCAAAGCAAGTGTAGAGCTGCAGTTATACAAGACACGATGTCAAGACTGTCACTGGCAGTCACGACAGTTGGACACTCTGCACCGTACTGTACCATATTGCACTGTACTGCACTGTGCTATACAGGCGCACCGGAAACCCTGATTTTTATCATCTTGTTGTCGCTAACTGCGAACGTGCCTGTGTCCTGAGTGTATGTACAGTGTACGTGCATAGACGTGTGTTTACATGTGTACGTGCATAGATGTGTGTGTTTACATGCGTACGAGCATACATACATATGTGTATATGTCTAAGTCTATACATATGTGCGTACATCTGTACATGTGTACGTGTTTTCATGTGTGCATCTGCACATGTGTACATGTGTACTTGTGTATATATGTGTGGATGTACATGCGTGCATGAGTACAAAATGGTGTAGAAAATTTAAAGAGGAGCGAACCGACGTCCACAAAGAAGGGAGAAAAGAGCACAAGTTCATCACCCCTTGCTCTCTTGTCTAATTTTCTTCATGGACCTCGGTTTGCTTTTCTTAAAATTTTCTACGCCATTCCCATACACTACCCTCACTCATAAAGTTATCACAGTACATTTTGCTAATTCTGCTATGGATTTCAGCGGCAGTACGACTTTCTGTTTGCAGGAAATGGATTGCATTTCGTCCCCGATTTGTCAGGATCATTGTTTGTAGCGTCCATGTTCAATTGCCCATACCTCGGGCAATTGAGCTGTATTCATTTGAGCGATTATGCAGGGAAATGAGTAAGACCCTGCAGTACTTTTTAGTAATAAAGTTATTATATTATGTCAATTTGTCTTTTTTATAGTCCATCGGAATTTGAAAAAAAACAGACCTTGTATTTCGCAAAAACTGCAAAAGATACCAAATACTGGTAAATTTCGATTGAAAGAAGAATACTGGAAGTTTTTTGTATTCATAATACAGGCTGACATTTGGGGCCCCCTGTATAAGTTTGCTATCTCTGCAGTGTCTCAGATAGTATGTATTGCACAAAAGCTCCAGATAACACAAACAGTGTTTGTTAGGCTGGTTGTACTGGGAGCAGAGAAGCTACAGGTGACACAAACAGTGTTTTTTAGGCTGGTTGTACTGGGAGCAGAAAAGCTACAGGTAACACAAACAGTGTTTGTTAGGCTGGTTGTACTGGGAACAGAGAAACCTCGTAATTAGGGACACGGAGAGATCTAGTAAGCGTCGTAACTTATTCTCTTAAGTGATGGCACTTATTGCACCCAGGCGGCTGTACCGTACAGACGGAAATTATACACAAATGTAATTTGAATATTGCTGTGATTTCAATATAGCTGTGATTTTAATGCAGATTTGATTTCAATACAGCTGTAATTTCAGTGCAGCAATTTCAACGCAGCTTTAATTTCAGTACAGCTTAAATATCAATGTAGCTGAAATCTCAATGTAGCTGAAATTTCACTGCAGTTGTAATTTCAGTACAGCTGTAATTGTTAACTAGATGTAATTTCATTGCGACTGTTATTTCCGTGCAGCTAAAATTTTAATACACTTATAGTCCCTATTCAGCTGAAATATTTTGTCCAGCTGTAGTTTCAATACAACTGTTATTTAAAATACTGTTTGTATAATTTTAATACATCTGTAGTTTTAATAAACCCGTAATTTATATGCAACTGTAATTACCTGCAGGCGGCTGTTCATTATAAGTAGGATACGATGTTTCAATTATCGCGCTTTGTACTCAATTATCGCGCTATGTACTCAATTATTGCGTTATTTACTCAATTATCGCGCAATGCCTTAATTATTGCCCGATGTTTCAATTATCATACGAGGTTTCAATTATACGTGACTCAATCGGCTTACGTGATTGGGGTGTACGTCCATGATTGATGCCTTTATTTTAGACGGCATGGGATTTGGGTAGCAACCCAAGAATGGGCCAAACAGCCCGTGCCTTTTACCCTTTTCTATTCTATTCTATTCTTATCGGACGATGTCTCCGTTGATGTTCGTGTTCGTGTTTACAACGTGCACCATCATGTTTGCAACGCGTTTTTCATTTTTGTGTGTTCATACCTTGAGTCCGGCTACCCTGTCGTGGAATACAGATGTCTGCGTCGTACTCAAGAGAATATTGAGAGTCACACTAGGTACTGTGAGGTGGTAAGAACACAAGTACATAAAACATGAAACCTTAATAGGAAGTGGAACTCGCTTGTGATAGATCATGAGTTACTCGACACGGCACAAATGTCACTTTATGAGTTCCTATTTAAATAACAGAGACTAACATGTAGGAGGGATTTCCTCTTCATGAAGAGATCACCAAGTGTTAAGGGAATTGGAGTTGTGTCACAGAAGATACGAACAGTCTTTTTAAGCATGAGCTGTTCTTGTTGTGCTAGAGTACATGTGTTGTGCTAGGTACATGTACCCCTAGGGGCACATATGTTTATCTAAAGGGGTACATTTACTGTTAGTTTATAGTTCCTAAAAGCTAAAAGTTCTATTAAAAATTCAGTAAAATTGATTTCTCGAATCACCTTTCTGTTATAAAAATTCAGGCGTACATGCTCATCTGTCGAAATACTGAAGGGGTACAAGGTCAGAGAATGGTTGGAAACCCTGTGCTAGAGGATACCTCGATCACTGACTCACTTGATTCATATCTGAGTGATTTAATTTTTAAAGATCATAAGCCAATTTACCTAATTAAATCAAAACTTTGTCGAATGTCGAATATGAATGGTGAAAAGTTTCAGTGATCAATTTTAGTAATGGGGCATTCAGGAACGCTATATCAGAGTCTCTGGATAAGTCAGTATAAATAGTATAATGACCATAAGAAGAATATGAGCCGGGACTGAAGTGTCGCTGTGGTACGCAAAGAGTTAAAATGGATGGAACAGTCCCACCGGATGGCCGGCTTGCGTCACGGCGCAAAGGGCAAACAAAGATGACTTCGACAACAAACCTTTCCCACGGTCCTGACTTAGTCATTACAAACATACTAACAAAAGCACCATAAAGGCTAGCAAGTTTCAGGTAGAAAATAATTACGCGCTGTATACAAGTAAATTGGGGCATCAAATTAAAGAGTAACTATTTCAGAAGTGTGAAAATGACTCTGGATTGTCACTAGAAATTTTGACGAGGAGATCAGGCCATGACTCAGACACTGAAAGATTAACCCTTACCATGTAATCGAGAAGTACATTAGAAATGGTTCTAAATATTGATAAAAATTCCTTAAAAAGTTTAATTCACTAACCTGGCACGTTACGCTCTGCAATAACTACGGGCGGTGAAATGATGTTTTTGTTTGTTGCTCAAAATTGTGAAAATAAAGGACCATCATATACGCCAGATGCTAGAGCAAGTACCGTTTTTCATCCTCCGCTTCAACAAATTGCCTGAACTGATAACAAATTACAAGGTGTATTGCAATTTGCAATCATATGAGGCATCGTGCTGGCGGTAAAAACCTGTTTCATTTCATGCCTGCGTCAGTGTCCTGTCTCTTTCTTGCTACACCAGCGACCATGAAACTGTAATCCCTGACCTCAATCTTGCCGTATTTCACATCAGTCATGTCCAGATATGAGGTCAATACTTCAGAAATAAATTTACCAGGTGCCTTATCCAGCCCTGCCGTTTGTCCCCTGTTTTGCTAGAACAAAAGCCTTTTCCGTCTCGTGTCCGTCTGGTACACGTGAACTATTCGTCAGAACGTACCTCTGTTCATTGTTCATGCTGATCGTAGTTATGCATGCAACGTGCAGTACGTCACACCGCGCTCGTAAAATTATATTATCATTTTGGAATGAGGGAAAACTGTCCGTTCCTATAAATATCACCACCGATGCAAACAGGAGAACATAGTATGTCTCCTCTTCGTCGGAAGTTCTATTTTGTTTGTGCTATGTCACATGAAGCTAAATCATTTCAATATTTACATCAAGACTTGGAAATGACGTGCTATGAGTTATCAGTGTAAATATTGTTTTGTTTTAGTTAAATAAAACAGCTAGATAGATATCTTAGCCAGAAAACCTTGGCCACGTACATGAATATTCTCAAACTTGTTTTTATTAGAATTTATTCATCACATAAAAGATCTGATCTTGCCGAGAAAAGCAAGCATAAGTAAACTTGACACTTGAATTGCTCTCGAGGAAAACTTGAATTGTTATTAAGCGAATTTGAAACTAGAATTTTGCTCAAAGAAAACTTGAGACTTAAATGTCTGTATAGAAAAATAAAATCTTTTTTGGAATTTGAATAACAAAGTCTATGTCTTCAGATGTTCGAATATATGTATTTCATATGATTTATTTTCTAATTACATGAAATTCTGAACGCTACTGAATGGAATACTGGGCTGTTAAAGTGCGTTTTAATAACTGGCCTAAATTTTTTATTTCCAGATTACTGCAATGTTTTGCTGTTTGAATTTGTTTCAGTATTCTAGATCCATCAGATTACATTCTTTATTAAATTAAATCCTAATTTAATTAATTAGGGAAATTAATAGTTGGTCAAGCATTGCAATGAAAGTAATGCTATTTACACTCTCATTTCTATTATCTTGTTCGATTAAAATTTAAGATTTGCCCGAAAACTCATCAGATTCAGCAATGTTATTAATGACAATACCAATACACTTCATCTCTTCTTTTTTTGCTTCTCTGCAGTCGCAGTTTTGTTCGCGATATTTTGTTTTTAGTCCTCCTAAATATAAGTGAACACCACAGAAAACTTCATAAATATAGGGAGACCAAAATAAATATAAACCCTTAATTTATTAGAACCCTAAATATACAGAGCCCAAATGGTGTTTTTTGGACGCGCATTTTGCTATAAAATTCGGAGCCTTCAGTCTAGAACTGGTGTACCAGACCAGGGTTTCATCGTAGCGTATTCGTCTGTAAACCAAAAACCCAAGAAACTAAAAAACTTTATTTCCAATCGAGTATACACTACAGATACATTGAATTTTCAGATTCTTAACGTGAAAAATTCTTCAACCCACCTTTTGACCTGGGGCTACATGGATAAGTTGTCGAAGTTCCAAACAGACACGACATAGAAGAAGAAGTCTGTAAACACACATCTGCCATGGAGAGTTGGCCGCAGTGTATTGTATTAGTCCGATGCTGTGATGAAACATCGACGATCGGAGATAGGGCTTAAAAACACAGCTCGTGCAAGGCTCGAGAACCAAATTAAATGTCGTCTGAACGGACCTAGTTCTCCAAGAAGCGTTGTCGCAAAACGACTGTTACAATTTGAACATGCAAATAAAGTTAAAATTTTGATTTTAGTTTCTAGTCGTTAAGGACGTGAGATGAATATTGAATTTATGGACATTGAGATGGACATTTACACACACAGCTTGTATACCGTATACCGTAGACACACACAGCTTGTGTTCAGTACACCGTAGACACACACAGCTTGTATACCGTATACCGTACACACACAGCTTGTCACAGCAAAATATCGCGAGTACACCGTACACACACACAGCTTGTATACTGTACACCGTACACACACAACTTGTATACTGTATACCGTACACTCACACACACAGCTTGTATACTGTATACCGTACACACACACAGCTTCTATACTGTATACCGTACACACACACACACACACACACACAGCTTGTGTTCAGTATACCGTACACACACACACACAGCTTGTATACTGTATACCGTACACACACACACAGCTTATATACTGTACACCGTACACACACACACAGCTTGTATACTGTATACCGTACACACTCAGCTTGTATACTGTATACCGTACACACACACACACACACACACACAGCTTGTGTTCAGTATAACGCACATGATGATTGTACAGAAATAGCACCACTGATGCACGTCTTAACACGTTTGTTGCGATGCGACTCCACCGGTCACTTAGGTTAGGTTCTGTAATTTTTTCCAAGTCTTTTAGTGATTATGTGTACAAAGTAAAGATTTGCACCGGCTAGGCAATCGCAAAAAACGTGTTAAAGAACGCATCAGACCTACATCAGTCCTGCAACGATACCTCGAAAAATAATACCTTTCTCAAACATCTATACAGGGATTTTTCCTGATGTGGAACAATCATACGTTCAGTAACAGCAATCATACGTTCAGTAATAGCTTTCTTTGAGCACGACGTTCTGGGTTTCAGAACCAATTTAGAGTTAAAATGGGTCAGGCTGTCAATATTGGAGCAACAAATATCGTTCTGCTTGTGAACGAACTGGTCGCGTGGTACATTAGCTATGCATTGCTTGATCGAATCAATCGAACAATAATGATTTAGAAATGAAAATTTTGAATGCCAAGTGCTTCCTCCACTCGTTTCTCTATTAAGAACATTGATCATTCGGTAGATTTACAATCCGTCGTGCAGTTTCTTTCTAAAGCAAAGTTAAGCTACGGTAATTTTTTAAAGAAGGTCAGAAAATACCGTTCCCTTGCTCCCGTCATTTTTTGTTGGATAATAACGGTATCGAAGTGGATAAAGAGATTTATTAATGCAAATTAAAGTGATGGTGCGTCACATGATTTTTACGTAAGTTTCGAGGTCAGTTATAGAGATATTACTGACTTCCACAACAGCTCATCGGTGCTTCATTTGCACAAAGACAGGCAATTGTCCTGTTCAAGTATCGCCTGTTTAATGAATGCAAACAAACGTTTAACTGAAACTGCAAGGGAAAATACAGATAAAAGTTTTGAACTCACTTGCTGTTGTGTCAACCAGTGAGCAGAGGCCAGAGGCTTGTCAGGAGATCAGTTCGTGGCCTCTTGATGAGCGGGAGCGTCCAGGGAATGGGAGCGTCCAGGGAACGGGAGCGTCCAGAGAACGGGAGCGTCCAGGGAATGGGAGCGTCCAGGAAACAGGATCCTACAAGGAATGGGAGCATCCAGGGAACAGGATCCTACAAGGAACGGGAGCGCAGGCTGTAGTGTAGACTCCCTAGATAAATTCTCCCATCAAAGCGAGATGACTGATAATGCACTCCAACGAAACATAAGAATCATCATCATGCACCCACTCGTATAGTCCACAGGAAACTAAATATAAACTTCACGCAAGATAAGGACAACAACTTAATACGTAGAAAGCCCTCACAGCAACTGCTGGAGATATGAACTGCACAGGAACTTTCTTCTCAGACAT
>VCRD01004331.1:0-28990 GCA_006783055.1 Trinorchestia longiramus
GTGTCAGAGGGGGTGCGGTGTCAGAGGGGGTGCGGTGTCAGAGGAGGTTTGAAGCTTTTTTGTTAAGCCATTTTGCCCTAAATAATATCAATTAAAGCCTTGTACTCCTAATTGACTTTTCATTGAGACTAAGTTGACCATGTAAACATAGAACAGGGACCACTAAGAAGCAACAACAAGACCTCACTACAAGCAGCACTGCTGTGCTCGTGCGCAGTGAGGGCTCGACTGTCATCACGTCCTGTATTTCAAATTTACATCCTGCACACTAAATTAAATCTAGAGGTCATGTGTTCATAAACATTCAAATCCAACTGCAGTAATCGATATCTGCACGCCAGTCAGTCAACTGCAAGCTACAATGGATACAGCAACGCTCGGATCTCTCGGTAACTTTATTTACTTTGTGAGACATCCATTGTTGGAGCTCTATAGTTCTCAGAGCGTTTTTCTAACGAAAGTGAAGCTCCTTTGGTGAGGCATTTTACCCTAAATACTATAAATTTTACTATACATACATTTTAAATATCCTTGTACTTCTGATTTTCAATGATCTCTGACAACTAAACCTGGTAGACCTGAACTCACTTGGTGTGATAAATCCTGCCCTGGCTCTTCTCGGTCTCCAGTGTGTACTCCTCAATGAATTGGAGCGAGTAGTCGCCACCATCTGGCGGCTTCTCGACAGGCTTAGCATACTTCTGCACCTCCTCCACGACGTGGTCCATGAAGTCCTTCATGCTCGGAATGGTGCCCCCGAACAGTTCCGAGGGGTTTGGACCCAGAGTTTGTTCCGAGATTAGGGGCACCAGCTGATGACAAGATAAAGTTCTCACCACTCTGGCAATGTAACTACCTACAATAAAGTAATTTCAATTTTAAATGTAGTGTGGCTGATCTTAGTTCTTAGTTAAACCGTATTAAAGTTAATTAAAAAACCAGCTCCATCAGGATCGCACTACAAAACTGCCGAAAGACGAACAAGTGTAAAGTCTACTAGTGCTCTTCCAAGTCTCAGTCACCTACACAGTAATTTCTTTTGTTGAGTGGCACCAACCAAAGAAACTAAACGTCCACCAGCAACGTCCCCAAACACCTGTGAAATTTACGCCTATTTGAGAAAAAAGAAAATCTTTTCAAATTTCAATATCTGGAGCGTGCTTCTTTACTGAATCTACTAGCAACGCAAGGATTCTTTTCTTGAAATTTTTACATTTCCTGATGTGAAAGATTAAGGTACGCAAGATCGATGTCTTTTACAGTTGCAGTGCAGTCATTAATTAAAATTGTTTTATAACTATTATTTAAAGACTTAATTTTCTCTTGCATTTGATACTTGCTGCAGGCTGGCAGATTACTCCCGCTGACTGATCGTCCACTAAACTATATAGAGCAGGTGAAGGAAGCAGAACTTCTCGCTGAAGAGAGTTAGAGTTAGTCTCGATAGAATTGATTTCTTCCATTACCTTCTCAATCGCCGGCTTAGTCTTGCAGTTGAAAGATTTGGGATTAGTTTCTCCACACTAAATACAAACACCGTAATCCTGTTTAAAGGCACTGCACTGATCGAGATCGTGTCTTTTCCAGTAACAAAACTGCCACACCACTTCTGAGAGCGAGATTTCGGCGATTCACCAGCTTTTGAGTTTCGAAGCTTGGGGCAAGTTCTAACGACATGACCAGGTTTACTACATGCATTTCAGGCACAGGGACAAACACCTTAGGCGTTTATTGTCACAACGCAGCGCGGGGCGAGTAGTTACAAAATGCAAAATACGAAAAACATGCCAGCTCACAAGCGACAAGCGCACATGGCGGTTGGCAACAGAAGAATAAGCCCTACCTGGTAACCCGAGCTCACCAACCATCTTATATACCTGCGCGTAACGCGACACTTCCTATTTCTTGGTAAGCGACTCAAAGCAACCCAGCTGGTACTACATGTACTGCATTAGAACTCGTGAACGAGGTTTCTCGTTCAAAATAGAAAATAAGCAGATTATTTTCTCCCGAGCTCGTTTTGTCCTTGATGATCGTTTTCAGTTCACGAACATAAAACGAGTTCATTTGTCGTTTTCAAGGGAGAGTTCTGTGCATTTCAATACTTAGAGGAAAATTTGTCCTTAAATACAAATCAATGGAAGGTACTCAACTCGAGAGAACGTACAGAAGCAAATATAAAAGACAAAATGCACTCACAGGTTTGGGGATGGCTTTTGCGACAGGTCTCTTCTCCTTGCGGTCGTTGAGGAAATTCATGAGGCGGAGACACTTTGGAGCCGGACCCTCCTCAAACTTCTTCTGCCTGTTTAGCGACGGCTGGAAAATAAAGGGAATCTTCATAGTTACGAGCCAAAATCAAGACAATCCGTGACCTAGCCGTTTTCAGCCATGTCTACGACGGTTAAGGGCAAGATCTAGGGTCATACGAGAATTGAAAACGAATTTATAAAGAACTTACCAGATTGTGTGCATCACTTGATATCAACGAAGGAATTAAGCAACACTAGAAATTGAAACTCATTGAGTGTAATACAACGGTATTTCTTATATTTTTACGCAGGTAGCCAGTAATGAAAGAGTTCGTTCAGAGGGAGGTGCCAAAACCACATTAAGGAATAATATTCCAAACCACTTGCTCCTTGTACCTGGGGTTGTTAAAGATGAGTGAGAGGGTGCACACAGTCAACAAAATCAGTTTTTACCTTAACTACTACTTTTGCCATGACCAGAGCTTTGACTGATTCCTCTCTCATGCACCTAGAACCCTAAGAAGAGATTAGGTGTAGGTCCAAGCCCCATCGGAGCTGCCCTCGCGTATTCTCCGTGTCGTTCAAGTACATTTTCCAAACTCAATACGCTAAGCTCTGTCTTCCAGAGCTCCCTTAGTTACATAAGCCTAACATAACATAAGTCTACCTCGAATACACCTCGCTCTCACTTTCACTCCTTTCCAACCATGCACTCTTTTTGCACTGGTCCGCATATACTGAGTAAAATCTTCATTCTCGCGCTAACTGTTCCTCAGTACCAACTTATTTGTTTCCCTTCCATTTCAAGACTCATACTCTATTATGAATAACCCACTTTATCCAAATGTGTAATAATCTCATTGACACTTTTCAACATGAAACATCTTCTCATGAAACTCCTCTTTACTCCAACTAATGATCAATTGTTTTCAAAATAACATTCCACAATTGCTGCTCTCTCATTAGCTATGTATTTAGCCCTTTTTATGGGTTTCTAAAGTACATTATAGTTTCAAACTTCAAGTCTTAAAATGGTCAACCTGTATCATACATATTAGAAACACAGTATTCTTTTTTTCAATCGCAATTTACTAGAACTTTGTATCGTTTATATTTATTTCGTAACAAACGCCTAAATTATAAAGTAACTTTTGAGACACAGCGTTTTTCCCTGACAACAACGTTCTGCTTGACCAAAAACCCATCGTACCTGACTGAACCTCTTGGCAGCACGGCGCATTTGGGGAGAGCTGAGAGCTGTGTTGCGTGTGTGGAGGCGGCGAGTGATNATTGACACTTTTCAACATGAAACATCTTCTCATGAAACTCCTCTTTACTCCAACTAATGATCAATTGTTTTCAAAATAACATTCCGCAATTGTTGCTCTCTCATTAGCTATGTATTTCGCCCTTTTTATGGGTTTCTAAAGTACGTTATAGTTTCAAACTTCAAGTCTTGAAATGTTCAACCTGTATCATACATATTAGAAACACAGTATTCTTTTTTTCAATCGCAATTTACTAGAACTCTGTATCGTTTATATTTATTTCGTAACAAACGCCTAAATTATAAAGTGACTTTTGAGCCACAGCGTTTTTCCCTGACAACAACGTTCTGCTTGACCAAAAACCCATCGTACCTGACTGAACCTCTTGGCAGCACGGCGCATTTGGGGGGAGCTGAGAGCAGTGTTGCGTGTGTGGAGGCGGCGAGTGATGAGAGAGGCAGAGAGGTCCGGGGAGAGGCAGAGCGGAGGCGCAGTGGCTCTCACTATCTCGGCCTCCAGCTTACTCCGCTCGCTACTGCTCCAGTCCTTCTCACGTGTCAAATATGTAATGTCTGCTACTATACTCTGCACAATTCATGACAAAAACTTCACTGAATGAAGAATTCTGTTTGTACACTGTTAATAAGAACTGGAGCGAAAGTATCTTACCTTTAGAGAGATAATCTGACAACAAATGTAGAAGAGATGTTAACTATCCATATCTAAGGCTGTTCAATCGTACGAGAAAATTAAATGATAAAATTCCAATGGAACAAAAAACAATTCGTCACTCAATGCTATGATTCATCTACTACTAACAGTATGTGATAACAGTACTGGCAGTACTCATTACCACAGCGCAGCAAAATATCTTAAATCTATCTCTAACTTGAACTACAGTGCATTCAATTAAAGAAATATTGACTGCATTCAGTACAAGCGGTTTTTAGAGCTATTAATTCTGTAGAAAACTGCTTTCAGCATCAAATTCAATTTCTCTTACTATATTACGCATCGAACATCAATACTATTGTGATATCTTAGTATTCTAAACTTCTCTGAAACCATCAACGTTACCTGACACAGTACTTCACTAGCAAATCCCTTGTATCATACAATACTTGAATTTTTACCGATTATACTCAGCTCCACAACCCAATGTGCACTGAAGTCACTGCACAATAAACTATGTCACATTCCTTGTAACCTAACCACGGTCGTCCGGCGGCTATGCAAAATACTCATAGAAGTATCGGGTAACAAGCATCACTGGTCACCTGATGAAAGCATAAAAAGTACCAATAATGAAAACTTCTGAGTAATAAGCACGATCACATACACGCAATGACGTTGGAACCCAGCATGGTCCCCTACAACTTCATGTGAGGCCCATTGTATTCACTTAAGAGTCGGTAGGAGTTGCAAACCTGCATGGAGGGTCTGAGAAGAACATGTCGCTTGTCGTAGTGAGGACCACTGGAGGAGGAGTTAAGAGCTGAAGCAAGGGAGGGAGGATCACTGCCGCACCGTCGGTAGTCTCGCAGCTCGGCCACCAGACACCCACAGTGAAACATATCACTCACGCCAGCATCATCCAGTAGGTCCAGCAGCATCGGTGGTAGTTTTTCCTGGTCTGCATATGATCACACTCTTACATACTTAAACTGATATTCCTTCCATCTCTGATACAGGGAATGAGTTTATCCTGCTACTGCAGCCACCGCAACAGAAATCGATAGAAAAGGCTAAATCTCTAAATTCATACGCACAAAATAAAAGTCACTAACACGAATACAATGAAATTAGCCCAACTAAACAGAAAACTAGCAACAAAGTTTAACAAAGACGCAACAGCTGAGAGGCAATAGAAAGCTCGTATTAATTTCTTTACCAAACAAATCGTCTGTATGCTGTGCAACATTATCAAACTTGATTGTACTTTCTCAATCATTTCTAGAACAACCCAATCCATTTCCGTTATGGTGACTGTAATAGATTCCGACGACTTAAAATGTAACGAAAATAACTAACGTTAACAGCTCAGTAATATATGTACAGGCATATCTCCCATAGTGCTATATTCGAAGCAATTTCAATAGGGAAAAAAACATTCGCCATCCGCTCGAAATGCGTGGAACGTAACCATGTATTCAATATTGTGTCGTGACGGCATTTGCACGTTGAAACTCATGATAGAAAAATCCTTCCCAACACTGCAAAGTGCAAACACGTGCTCCATTGTCATATGAAATCATTCCCAAAACTTTTCCGTTACGCAGTGACTTATTTTCCCAAACACCATCTATTTAAGACTGCTTTATAATTTTTGCCTTTTCCATGGCTCCAAAAGTGCACCAAGACTGCCAAGGGAAGAAAAGGAGTAAAACTAGAAATGGCAATGGAAGAAAATGCAGTAGAAAGTGTTTGAAAGTTGAGTTGAAATTGTTGAACAAACTTGAAAATGGTGGAAATTTGCGACTGTATGTAGATCCATGAAATTGACTACTTCTTCAGCAGGTAAGATTAAAAAAGATGAAAATATATAGTATATCAAGACACGATAGCAAAGACATAAGGTTACATACAACCCAAAGGATTACAGTTAAGAATCCACAGCCAACCTCAATACGTATTAGGTGATTTCCAAGAACAGCTATGTGGACGCCGTCGAACCTGAGCTGGTGCCAATATCACGCACAAAACCTAGTTTCAGGAACAGACCAGGTTTATAATGATGATTTAACTAAACTGATAAACAAGGTCGTGCCACTTGACCAAAATCTGTGCCTTAGACCAACAAAATATGCCCTCATCAAAAAGCTTCGGCCGCGAAGAGATGCGACAATGTTCTAGCAGAAGGTTACATAAATGGTACGTCGGCCGCCACTCAAAAATCAAGCGTAAAACTGAACAAACGCTTAGCAGACACATAATTCCATTGCTGTATATCTGCTGCAAGTTGTCACGGGTGCCTTCAACCCTGGAGCACTGAACATGGGTATAGACGTCACTAGTCTCGGGCAAACCATACCTAAGTTCAGTGCTCCAGGATTAAGAACAGCTACGTCCACTAGGAACACCAACTGGGATGGATACATTAGTACACCGCATTTTTGAGAATCTCATAAATTTTCCAAATGTTTAGCCCTAACTCCACAAGTTGTGTTACGGAACACAACTACATTACATATCTCATGAACTAGATTTGCCCCCACATGAAATACTTTAGCAAATCTAACCCAAACTTCAGATTAAAAAAATTTACCATGATGCTTCTGTAAATACTTTTCCGTAATATTTAGAACCAAAAACTTTTGCGTACAAAAGAATAGTTAGTCCCTCTACACTAGCTGCAGGCACGCGCTGTCGTGAACGTTACTGCGCTAATTAGGGCGGATACAGGCGCCAGTTTCTGAAAGGGAAATGCATGAACAAACAGCAGTTATGATGCAAGCATAAATGCGGAGCACAACCACCTTGCATCTTTTAATTCTAAACAGATAGAACAACCTTCATGCACGCACACAATGCAAAAACTTTCGTCTCAAATTTTGAGCAGAAAACACTCGACTCACTGATATATGTGAGAAATTCATCATCTTCATAAGATAATCTCATGGTCTCGGTCTCGAGGCCTCCTGGCAGCTTGAGAGCAATGTTGTAGCCCTCGTTGTCGTTGTACAGGTTTACAATCAGACAACTCAAGTTCTCCCGTTCCACAAGCTTGCCCACAAGCTCACTGGTGTGTACTATGTTTTGCTGGAGGCATACAAAGTGCTTACATTAATAAAAATTATCAAAATTTATGCGGCAAATACATGGGTAAATTTGACTGCTCCACAAATTTTTCAAACATCAAGCTGTTATGTATCACGTTTTACTGAGGGGAAACAAATCATTTCTCATTTGCAATGTGGAGATATTGACAGAAATTTTGAGCAAAATGAAATGTGCATGTTTGATCTTGCTGTTGCTCAATATAAATTAAACTTACAGAAGACTACTAAAGAGCTACCACTCATATATATGTTCATTCATGAAAATGAGTTTAAACCTCTAGCATCAATACATTCCCACTTGGTACATACCAGCTTCAGTGTATATATCTAGAAACTAAGGTTGAATTACTGTAAGCCCCCAATTTTTCCATATAATAAAAATTGACAAGTTAGCATAAAGTCTGTAGGAAAACATGGCTCTAGCTCTTTACAACAAAGACTGTTCTGATAGAAAATCCTTTAGCTTCATAGTAAAAGGGGACAATTAGTTTGTTGAGTTTGCTTCATTTAAAAGTAAGTAAGTAGAGCCAAGATTTATAAGATCATTTTACAGCTAGAAATGGGAAAGTTATAACACAGAAGAGACATGAATAAATGTCCACCAAAGACAGCCACAAGTCTCACATTTAATATCCAGTGAACATACATTCGAGTTTTTCATTTTCTTCTAACATCTTTTTAAGCTATAGTACTTCTGTGATTGTAATTATTACAACTTCAAAATTTCAGTTAAATTATGCACCCAAATACCTTAATTTTATTAGGTTTGGAGGCCTCCTCTGCATAGATGGCAGCCAGCTTACGAGGAAGAGCCGCATGGCCAGCAAGAGCAGCACTGCCATGGGCTACCAGAGTAGCGTGGCTCTCGCTGAGCACAGCCTGTCACAAAAAAATTTTCTTGCATTGCCAAACTCAATTTAAAAGTTTTTTCAGAACACTCATATTGACTGACTACTAACCAGATATTTCTTTGTAAATGGAGCTTCCATCTAACAAAACTGAAAAAAATTTATAGGGTAAACTGCATTTTCACTATTTTTCTCCAATTGCTTAATAATATAAAAAATTAAAAATGCAAGATGTGTGAAAAAAAATTAATCATACAAGTTTTTTTAAGAAAAAATAAATAAGAAAGTATGTATTCACTTCTTTGTCAAAAAATCCACATAACAATCCAAAGACTGGTAACATATTAAGTACTGTAAGTTTTTTATTCAAGTTCAGCTTTTATTTTTTATGATTGTACCTACAAGAAAATTTACAGGGCAAATCATAATTAATTGATACAGAAATATTTTAACTAAATTTTATATACATGAATTAATATATCAAGCATGGGCCATTAACAGTGAATAAGACATCCAGGAATCAAAGATCAACAAATACCTAGTATTTTTTTCTTTACTTGGGCTGGTACCTAATACATTCTCAAATGTAGTTCAAAGACCAAAACCGGTGTCAGAAAATAGCCCTTTTGTAAATATCAAATGTACTATCAATGGCACAGTGTAATGAAAACAAGCCTCATGTTACAAGAATAGTTGCCATCATTTTATGCTTATTTAAAGTATGTACATACATATACTCAAAAATGCATGAAAGATGTATTTCTAGTTAACAATATAACAAAAGTTTCAGTCTAATTTACTGTTTCTATTAATTAAATGTATCAATCATTGCTCTTTGTCCACTTAACATAGACATTTATAATCCAATAAAGTGTTTAAGTTCCTACTAAGTGGCTAAGCTTGCTTAATCCTTTAGCAAAAATATTATTTTTTAATGATTAAAAAATAATTTGCTGTATTTTTCTATCATTAGAATATTCAAGAGGAGTTATTAATAAATAAGTTAAAATTTTCAGATAATACATATTAAAAAAAATATATTTTATACATATACTTTAAAAGCATATGCATTATTAGGTTTATTTGAAAGATGACTATGGTACATTGAAGCACTAAAGGGTTAGAATTATAAATAACTTGAATTACAATAAATGTATTTCATACATATCATACTTACATCTGCCTTATTTATAGAAGCTTCCAGTGATTCCATTGAGTCCATAATTACACACAATTTTTCAGAGAGTACAAAAGATATTTCCCTAAATCATACATACAGACTTGCTTGTTAAGCTCAGCCCTAGGAGAGCCATTGCCAATACATAATGCAAATTCACTTTGCACTCTTATGAGCAACTCGTGAGTACAGACATTATTACTTAATCAGAACTGTAGAGTTAAAACTAATAAATATTTTTTAAGGTTTCTCTCTGAAAGTACATTTTGAGGTTAGCAACACTAAAGACACATGAATATTTGAAAAAAATTTTTTAGATCTGCCACACTATTACTGCTGTTATCCCAAATTGTTTAAATAACATACATAAAAACTTAAGTTATTAGTTGAGATCTGACACACCATCATTTCAGATACCTTAAAGTGGTTTCAGGTCCAGAATTAATTAGAGGGAAGAAGGGATGGAATTTATTTATTGGGCAACC
This sequence comes from Trinorchestia longiramus, assembly GCA_006783055.1. Classification (NCBI taxonomy): domain Eukaryota; kingdom Metazoa; phylum Arthropoda; class Malacostraca; order Amphipoda; family Talitridae; genus Trinorchestia; species Trinorchestia longiramus. Next base: position 9,810 of record VCRD01004331.1, read on the forward strand.
AGCACAAACCAAAATGCAGCATTGCTTAAGAGTATAACATTCAATGAAGAACTAGCACAGTATAAACATAGTTGTATAACAAAATATTGGGGACATTAAAAAAGTATGAGAAGGCTTGTACCCTATGCTCACAATAACATACTGGTATGCAAGAATACAAGTAACTTTGAGTGATTGATCATAAGACTAATACAGGTTTTATATAAGAATGAAACTATAAAAAAATATAAAAAAATTGCAAACATTCATAGATTTTAAATTTATTAATTACACAAGATAAGTCTGGTACTTTGGAAAGAAGACATGATGTAAACAAAAATGTTGGTAGCTTCATTACTTTGATAACATGCACATCAACAGTTTAATTTTATAATAATCATTCTACTAAGAGTTAAAGTACTTTCTCTGCCAGCCCCCTTGATAACAATAGAAATCATGATGTGGATAAAACAAAAAAATTATGTACAAAGAAGCCAAGATTTCAATAAATGTATTAGTTTAAAGATACATATTATGAAAGCACATACTTCATATGATTAACCAAGAAAAATGGAGCAGTTCTTGAGAAAATCACATTACATTTGGAATGAGTCATAATCATAACATCTTTGCACCACTGTTTGCACCTAATGAGTGTGCTCCTAGAGAACAACTGCACCATACCCCCCAGTCAAGTGTTGAGTTGACCCTGAAAACACAACTATACTGGAAATACCTTGACTTGTGTTAAAAGGTATATATGTGTTCCCCAGGATATTTTTAAATGGTATTCCCACATGAGGCCTTCATACTCTCCTCCAATAATATAGTTTATTTCATGTCTAATGCTACCTCATTAATTATGCCATCAGATAATCAGAACCTACCCTCCATTTATAAATATTTTTGTTGTCCTATATGAAGTTGTGTTTAGTTATGGGTAGCAATGGTTGTTAGAGGTATGGCACAAGCTTTTCATCATCAGGCATAGGGTGCCACATCTTTGTTCTGAGTGCCAACACTGAGAAGGTAAAAAGGTGAAAATCATGACCCTTTCAGTACCAGCAGTACATATATGTCCCAGTAAACATTCTTGTCTCCTGCTTGCTTTTAGTGTTTGCTTGCTTAACAAATTTCAGTACCAGCAGTACATATTTATATGTCCCACCTCATTTTTGGGGGGTGAGGGGAGGGTCAGAGGGTCACCAAAAATTTTTTGATAACTAATGTGAACCCATAGACCAAGAATATATGCATAGCAGTTCTGTAAACCTTCCCAATTAATTTGGTACTGAAAGGGTTAACAGCTTGGCACAAATATTAACTTATGTTCCCTTTTTTCACTTTATGACACAATTTAGCATTAGCTACTTGACAAAATTGAAGACAGACAACCAAAAATATTAGCACTTTGATAAAAAAAAGAAATGAATACAAATGCATTACTACAATCAGAAAAATGTTTTAGAAACCCTAAACCATTGTCAGGAATATCATAATTTTTCCCCATTTCCTTCACAAAGAGGTAAGAGTAGCACTTTAGAAAAAAAACAATGTTAGCTTCTTGGTTGCTGTAGATTAGGAGTACAGAGATTTTGTATGGTTCATTTGAATAAAGTTGACACCTGGTGCGGTGCACAGAAATAAACTTCGTGGGTACATAAACCAGTGAAATAAATACTAAACCTAGTATACATCATGAATCATAACTGTGTTGCCAGGAACCTTGAAATTTTTACAATTTCTTGGACAGCATCCCACAAGTGTAGTGTTTGGGAATTTTTAAAGTTAAATGACAGTGCTACATTTTACAAAGAGAAATTTTATACAAATCTTATTCATTAATTTCTTGTTTTCAGGAAAATTTTAGCATTTATTTATAAGATTCATGAAAACACTAATTCTTATTCAAATGTATGTACAATTTTCTTACTGTTCAGCATCAGATGCATGTGGTTCACCAATTCATGCAAAATTCATTTTTGTAAGAATTCAGTAGATCAATGGTACAAAAATGAATTTATGTAAAGTGAATTACTTCAATAATTCAGAAAATCATCAGTAAAGTAATCAATTCACTTTTTCTAATTCAATGTTGTTATCATTGGGACTTCAGAAATTTGTCCATGTAAGGCCTATGTCACAAGATAAGTTGAGTTTTGTCTCAAACTTATGTGCTGAAAAAGTGACCAAGTGTTTGTCAAAGAATAAAGAGAGCATTTGCTAGCAATAAAATTCACGGCAAATAAATTCTGTGTAATACATGATATGATATATATGGAGTGCATTCAGTCAGCTATTTCTACCTACATTTCCAGCTGCATATAATGTATATTCGAACTGTAAGAAATTTCATAATTAGTTGCCAAGGCATAGCTAATACAGTGCCACACATGACCTGATAAATCGGTACTTAAGGTCCAGCCTGGAGCTTCTTACGGCCAATAGACAAATCAAAGAACTCGCGTGGCACTAAGTGTTACAGCAAATCCAAATTCTACGGGCAGGAGGATTTGATTAATTAATATCTTATAGTTAATCCACACAGAAATCTAGGAAAGAACACTGTAAGTTAAAGCGAGCTTGAGAGCTATAGCTAGTCTATTTCGTTCGAGCAATCATGGCAGTCTACCTGGGTTTTCTCTACAAAGTTTACAAACTACAGGTAATGTTATTCGTGGCTGACGTACGAACCACATGCGAAAGCTAGATTCACGGATTGAAGAATTCTGTACCAGTACCATATGCTCGTTTACCTCGTTTCAGGATATATAACGGAACAATGCACTCTCGATAATGGTGATATTGAAAAACATTCAACTATATGTCTGGTTTTTACTAATGAGAAAGTTTATATGGTCGATTCACCAGATTCAATGAGGCGTAGCGCATGAATAAATAGCGATCAGCTGAAGTCTTCCATAAGAAAACGTTGTGTTGGTCATACTGTTTCCTTACGTAGGAAGGTTTTCAACCTCATTGACAATTGAGAACAATAATTTATTGTGTTCATTTATAAATAACGTGTTTGAATAGTCTTAATTTTTTCTTTGTCATTGATCTGTTTCACCGTATTAGCCGTGTTGATCGCTAATTGTCTGTTATACTTCAGGCTGCCTCTAATATGGACTATCTGGGTCAGAATAACAATCAGCATTACGAATGTGGTAACCATGGATTTGATGCACAAATCTTTTGCGCAAAAGAAATACAAAATATAATTGCTTCACAAAAATGTGACGTTGAAATACCGGATAGGCCGAAAATAACTGAAAACACCTTTAATTAAAAATCTTGATTGTTTGGCAACTCTTATCCTGCCTTACCGCATATCATCCGAAACCAAAATCAGTTAATTTGATCTTGAAGTTAAAATTTTATTATTGTTAAGTACTGTAAAATTGCTTCCCTGCGAGATAAACGAGGGGAGGTGTCTGCACTTCGTCGTGCAGGAATCAAAGTGAGTGAGGTCGCAAATTTGAGCGGGGTGTCTTGTACAACCGTCTAATCAATCAGACGTGCTGACAGTGGTCGAAAGAGTGTTGTGAATCGAGACAGCTTGTGAGATACCATTCAAAACAGTTCCCTGACGTCCATACGCCAACACGCTAGGAGGCTCGGGGTTGGAGCGGCTACAGTTGGACAGGCGGTCACAAAGCTTGGAGGTAAGTCCCATGTCATTGTTGAGAGGTCGCTGCTCATTCCAGCCATCCGTATCAAGCGTTTCGAAGTTTGCCAGAGGTCCATAAATGATCTCAAGTGTGCCCACCTGGTTGGGTGATCATCTTCTCAGATGAGAAGATTTGGACAGTCGACCCGGTGAAAAACAATGGGGTTCACACTTCGAAGCATAGGCCTGTCACGTTCGCCACCCAAACATCACCGCCCTTAACCCATCTGTTGACCGGGAGTGGATGACCATGAATACACACTACATTGTCAAGACCAACACAACCTTCAGATTCCATTTCGACGTCCTCATCCATGTGGATGTAGGTTATATTGAATAAAATTAAAGTTTAGACCGGTTTTTATTGCCTGAAAATTTTACTTACTATGGTCAAGGAGTTTATGAGGTACCCAGGGCATAATTTAGATTTAGGGTTTGTTCAGTTTTTCGGCTCACCCGGTAAATCCTCTGATGACTTGCAATTATAATTCCTAGTGCCTTGTCGCTTATAAAGCCAAATAAAGATATATAATGCTAGTAGTGGTATTTGATTTTTGATATCCTGGTCCTACACCTTAGAGAAGGCCTTAATCACGTCTTGCATTAAGAAGTCAACTATGTACTGATATAAACGAGTAGTTAGTTATTTTTACGTAGACTAATGCTAATGCTGGTTGTATCCCGTGTTACGTATTGGAACTATTTTATCGATAGCTGTTTTAATTAATGCTTGGTCTTATCTAATGAACATCCAAAAATGTGGGTCTGTAGATTTTGATTCATCGGGGCTATGAATTACTTATTCAGAAGACTCGACGTTTATATATTTTAAACGTCTGAAAGGGTTTTTACTTGGAGCAGCAGATATGTAGGATTTTTTATAGTTTTACTGGTCAACTGAAATCCACGAGTATCCCTTCGGTTTACATCGAGCTCTGAAATGAGCTTCAATGCTTGAGAATTTAAAATACCTATGAGCGTTACACTTCATACAGCCCAGAACGTGCAGAAGTGATCAATCTCAATGCAAAGCGCACTGATTCATTATATCCTTATTAAGTTCGCTTCTTCACACCAAATTATTAATTTGCAACCGTGACCCACTGGACATGAGTGCCCCCTCTCACGGACACACTTTGCTTGAGTGCCTCTTTTGACGCTTGATGACAACACCAGCGTCTTGTGAGTGTGGCGTTCCCATGTGACCGATCTCGATGCTGCCTCAGTGCAAGTTGTCTGAGAATCTTAGATTAACTGCAGCATAGTTCTAAAAAGATACATATTTTCCAGTGACGACATCATTGAGAATAATTTTTTCGTTCTTCAGCATAATTTTTTTCGTTTACTAATACTGTATCCAAATATCTTACAGAGAATGAACAGAGGCTCCTAACGTTCTTTTTTTTGAGGTCCTTCTTTTCCATCATCTTCTTTGGTATTGATAGATGATTTTGAAACGGAATTGTATCATATCAGAGGATTTCTTCAATTTAACTTTCATAACTGACAACCTGCATGTTGTCATTTTCGAGGACTCCAAACACGGTGGTGGAAAATTACATATCCCTTCCGCCACTAGTTCGTGTAGTTTCATATGATCCCACGAAGAAAGAAGATGCACATATTATTGCAAAACGTCTTTAAGTAGTCAGGCTTCGTCTTGACCGTGACAAAGAGCAAAGATAATGGTCAGATCCGGTTATTATTGGTTGTTGCCTGGGTTTCGGATTTCCGGCGTATCTCACATACAGAGGTCAGTACGCAGCTGCCTATGTACTCGTGTACCATAAGTGCAGCTATGTTGGAGAGTCACCAACCCTCCAACGGGCATATAAGCAAGCGCAGCCTGTAACTCGTTTCAGTTTGGCAGTGTAGGAGCTTGATTAAGGGTCGACGTATGGCAAAGCGTTACCGAGTGGGTATCGTAGCGAAGTGCTATCAACTGATGTAGAAAGTTGTTTCAATATTTTTGAAGTGTATAAAGCATCAGATAAAGTAACCCAGAGTGTTAGATCTCAGTTTTCTCCTATAAATTATTCATGAATAGAAATCGTAGATCCAAAAAATGAAGAAGTCAGGGGCATTGTTAGACATTCGCGACTTGCATTTTGATGAACCTTTACACGGCTGGGTTGACAATCATAGCAAAAACTTGGTGTTACACTCAGTGTGTGTACTAGGCAACAATGTGCTATGTTTATGAGAGTAATATTCTTTATAAGTATGAAGAAAATATTTTTTCAGAGAGATAGATCATCTATTGCTCCCTTAAGATTCCTATACTCTATGTTTACAGAATTGAAAAATGTGAACTGGAAGACTTCATTGAGCTTATTTGTTTAGTTTTTTCCCGCTTGACTGAATTCAAGTAGGCTTTTGTCATTACCACGGGCGATTACAATGACAATTCAAATAATAATACACCTCAAAGTGTACTCAGAATGATAATTAAAATCCCCGTTGATGATTAATCATTAGCGTTGGATCTTCATCAATCATTGTTTGTGACAAATCAAGAGCAGTTGCTCCTCATTAAATAACGTAAAAAATAAGTTTATAATAACGTCCTGAAAGTACACTGTAAATACCTTTTAGTAATCCAAAACGCTTAGTAATTCCCTTGCTTTATGTACTCGTCCATATTTTTAATTTAAGGTTCTCCACGAGTGAAGCATGAAGTTGTACCTGTAAGTGGTAGATAGAGGTACTAGTGCTGTCCACCCTTCATATAGTAAACTACTGGATCGTAATCGCCTCTGTCAGCGCTGTGTTAGCGACAGCACGGGAGTGGACTACTTGCATTTTTTCCCGTGGAAAATATATTATATTTACCACGGGAAAAAATGCAAGTAGGCCACTAGTGCTGTCCACCCTTCAGTTGTCATGGCAGTTGAGGATATCTGTAGCATTTGTGAAGCAAGTGGTGGATAAATATATCTAGAATTTGTGTGCCCAATTGTGAGAAGAATTGATATTTGTCATCGATGATATGAATGGATTTAAAAAAATTGTCTTCAAAGTTGTTGATTGAAGTAGTATTGATGATGAGAGTCATGAATAAACATAGATTTTGTGGTGCAGGCATTGGATGGGAGCAATATTTTTAATGCAAGCTGTTTATTTGTTATACGATGTGACATCGAAAAAACTTCTCAAAAGTAAACGCTTATAACTCAAAAAATGATTGATGCATAAAGGTGAAACAAAAACAAATCGAAGGATGTACTTTCATATTTTATTTGGTTCATAAAAAGTACTTGAAATGACCGCTCTGCAGCTCAGTACAGAAGTTAACCAGTTTTTCGAAATTTGAGATTGCAGCAACTAGAACATTATTCTACTTAGCAAGCATGACTATAACAAAGCCCCATTTATCATCTACAAAATTGTAAAATAATAATCAATCCATAACATCTCATTTTAAAATAAGTTTTCATTTTAAGCCTGTTTGGGTATGGAAGTAATGATTTGTCAGCCTGCTGCTCTTTCTAGTCACTCACTCGGAAATAATTTGAATCAGCATAAGCTGACTGAAATATAATATATTTATACTACATTCGGTACTTTAATTAATTGAATTTCGTTATCGAACTAACGTGGGAATCTAAAATTAATTCACGAGGCTGGCGCAGAAATTTAAAACTTATCAAAGGCGCGCTGTAATTTCTTCGCCCAAGGTGTCCATAAATTTTCCGACTAGGAAAGGAAACTAGAATATTTATTTTAAGATTAAACTTGAGTTAATAAGCCTGTTTATTCAAAATCTGCGAAGGAATCAAGTTGCTGAGTGGTAAGCGGTTGGAGGGCTGAGAGGATGCATAACTGTCATTGTGGTTGACGTGCGTGCATAAAGTAAATAGCTCACAGAATAACGCACTTGTTGCCCGTAATAGAGTCTCCACAGAAGCCTCATGAGGAAGAGAGAAGCAGTCCTCACCGAGCTTTTCAAGTTGTGAATTGGCTTCATGTCCTCATCAAATCCTAAATGGGTTTCTGACCCGTGTTACTGGGGTTGAAAGTCTTGGGAATGTTACTAGGGCTGCAGGTGTTAAGGACTGTCTCTGCCCTATGTTGCTGGAGCTGCAGGTCTTGAAAATTTGTACCTCCGAGGTCGCGTGGATGAACTCTGAGGCAGAAAAAGTGGCTTATTTTTATATGGGTTATTTTCTCATTCCTAATCAGATGATATGTTACGACACATTAATTTTTAGATACAAATGGCGACATAAAAATAGAGAGACATAAGATACGTTAGTGATGATCAACTGTAGAATTCGTTAAGAATATGAGGGCCACGAATGAGGCTCCATAAGAAATAGTGAGAACATTGAATCTCTCGAGTTTCAAAAAATAAACAACTCAGAAAGTTTTCCAGTTACTTACAAAGAACTCATCTTGATTTTTTTAGGGGGTTACCAGTGAGCCTCGATTTTTGCTCTCCCTCCTCCGTGTGGGTGTCATTTGATGCCATGTTATGTTTGTGATGACATTGTTCATGCTCAATCGTGAAAATAGTTGTCAACCACTGTCCATTTCTGTCGTATGATAGCCGGTGTAATATTTTTTCTAGCCCTTCCAGTCTTTTCGAGGCGTGTTTAGCGGAATAAATCTCTTCGAAAACTCTCTGCTATGTTCATGTATCATACGTTCTGAATTATTTAAAAATATTACGAGGGTTAGCTTATTATTTGATGACTACTGCATTTTGATAATGCGTCTCCCACTCGTCAGTACGACATGGAAAATCTAAAAATATATATAGTTAAGAATAAACTTATTTAAACTAAAACAAAATAAACTATTGATTTACATTCTACCTTTTCAGACTAGTACAGCAAACACGTATTCAAAGTCGATAGGTCCAAGAAACGGATGGCCTCAGCTTTATGTTTCATATAAAAAAATTGAGAACACTTCAGCTTTTAAGCTCACAGCTTAACTGAGTCCTTGATTAATTCATTTATTTTTCTTGAGACAAAAGTGTCGAACGCGCAGCCTTACGATGGGTACTTCTTACTCCACTAACATCGTGGTGTGGGTATTTGTGTGGTGCGCCCTTGCGCTCATTTCCCAGCACTCGTGGGCACTTGGTATTCTGTCGGTGGGTCTAGTGGCAGCTCATCTCTCCGAGTGGATTTTGAAGGGAATCCAGAACACGAGACCAAGGGTTAACATCAAGGACATCTCGAAGAAAGCTGTTTTTGTGACCGGTGAGTTATAAATACAAATATACTTGTTACGTTTGAGACAATCATAATATGTTTGGTTCTTAAACACAGAGCAAATGATTGTTCGGATTAGTTTCAATTCAGTTGTATGCTCGAGGCTATTAGTAATTTCAATTCACAAATGAAGCAAAATTCAGAACCGGAACCATAATCTTAGTATCAGATGAAGTAGTTTTATCATGTGCCAGTTTTAATCTTATGTAACGGGAAAACGTTTGCTAGGAAGCTGCTTAGGAGAGAAAACATGTGATATAGGAAACAAGCATAACATTTTCACAGTAATTGTTTTAGTTTTTACAGAAAGTATGTTAATCTGCGAGTGCTTCGTTTCCAGAATTTGGAGTTTGCTCACCTAACAATCGGAACTTATTGAAGAAAAAGAGTCAAATTTTGTCATCATGCTCCTTAGTGGTTTTTGTTTAGTGTTCTGATTTCCTTGCTACCGGTTATGGAGTTTTTGTGTTGTTGCCATTCCAGTGAAGAGAGACACAAAACCATTTATCAGAGAATGCTTGAAAAAATTATTATCTGATTGAATTTTGGAATATTTTGAGTGCTAGTAGGAGATGGTACTTCAAATTATAAGTTATGGAAGGACAATGAAAAGTTTTTGTTTCTTGTACGTATCAGCTAGTCACGAATCTTCTCGGTCTTTGCACGGTTATTTTTTGTAGTGGACCAAAAGTTACGACAAATACAATTATTAAGTTAAATTAAATGAATTAAGTAGTACGATTTCCTTATGAATAACTCATTTACTCTTTCGGATGCTGCAATCAATCACATGCTATTATCATTTAGATGCTACAATCATTTGGATGATTGTAGCATCCGATTAAACTGGATGCTCGCAAATACCTACAAGTTTCTATTTATCTAAGTTATAGCATAATTTATGTGCTCATAATAAGATGACAGAGGAGCGAAATACTTTTCATAATACGAGATTTCTATCTGTATACCCATCTTCCAACTGGAGAGTCTTTGTCTTAGCTATTGACTGTGTTTCTCTTAAATTAATTCTTTCTACGCATTCTTAAAATTATGATAATAACTACGATTGAGATTCACGATGTGAAAATATTGGACGTAATACTGCGCACCTAATTTAGTGTCACTGTCATCGACATGCAGCATGAGGCACACAGAGCCTAGACGAGCTCTATCCACCTGCCGATGACGTTATAAGATCAAATTGTCATGTCAACACGAGCTCAGGCGTTGAAGATTTGAAAAAATCACTGCAAAGGATCTGAGAATTAGAAGATGATGTCAGATTGTTTATAATTGTCATAGTTACTAGTTACTAAACAGTATTTTGAAGGGCACCTTGAAGAGGCGCCTCTTGAGGTTATCGGTCTCAGGATGTCTTCGAGTGTCCTCTGAGTCCTCCGGATGATGACCATCCTGTGCTGCACGTGTGTGTGTTGGTGTGCGTCATGTTCACCTCATGCATGTGGCACGTGTGTGTGTGCGTCATGTTCACCTCATGTATTTCGTCTAATCATTGATCGTAACCTACGAAGGAATTATTAATGAAACAACATCTTATTTATTCAAAAATAAAATTAATTAACAAACCACGAACATTATCCTAAAGATCATATTGGAATTTCTGTTTCGATGTCTGTTTTCTTTAAAAGACTAGAATGGGACAGATGATGTATTCTACATGCAAAAAATTCCATTAATAATAAAACACTTTATTTTTTTCTCAGGTTGTGACTCTGGTTTTGGCTTAGAACTAGCATCAACGCTCGCGAAGATGGGTTTCAAGGTAAAAACAGAATTAATTCATTGGTATAAGTTTCTCTTAAAATTCGCATAATATAATAGTATAGGATCTGCCGTGTTACTATTACTCGTTATTGTAACGGAATGAAAACACTGTCCTCTTGAAAACTGCATTCCTTAGGGGCTGGTCGACACGCTTGCAAGCTATGAGGCATTAATCTACAGAACAAGTTCGACTGAAAGATCTTGGCTCACCGAAAAATAGAAAATAGGACTTTCAAAATAGAACTCACTAGTTCACCAGAAAATAGAACTTTTAAAACAAAACTCACTAGCTCACTAGAAAATAAGATTTTTAAAATAAAACTCACTAGCTCACTAGAAAATAGGACTTTTAAAATAGAACTCACTAGCTCACCTGAAAATAGGACTTTCAAAATAGAACTCACTAGCTCACCAGAAAATAGGACTTTTAAAATAGAACTCACTAGCTCACCAGAAAATAGGACTTTTAAAATAGAACTCACTAGCTCACCAGAAAATAGGACTTTCAAAATAGAACTCACTAGTTCACTAGAAAATAGAAATTTTAAGCGACAAAACTCAGCTGAATGCTGTCCACAGGGGGAAAAAATAACAAAAATGAAAAATTCTTCATACACAACTTCATAAAACAAAATCTCAGGGACAATATATATTTAGGCAAGTAGCTAGCAGTTTATGATATACGATTTTACTATGCTATTATTAAAAATTTTATTTGTTAGTTAAGTGCGGAAAAATATTTTGTATTACAGTTTTCCATTTTAATAATTCTTTCTTGATCTTCATATGTCAATAGTCTGTCAATATTTTATCTTGTTTTCGTTATTGGAACATCTAGATACAAAGATTCTCTTTGCGGATAGTTATGTACAATATGGCCTCAAATTTTTCTATACGTTCATGAAAAAGGTTCTGTAGTATATTTATCGATATTGCCATGTTTTAGAATTACCATTCTTACTTCCTTACTTTTAAATCCCGATCATCGGATTTTATTGTGGACAAAAAGAAGAATAATCAGTTTCCGGTGTTGCATTAGAGAGACATTCCTAGAGTATTGAGGAAAACATCAGTGTAAATGGCCTATCGAGGTTAAGGAAAATTACTGAAGAGATAATTCTTATAAATTGAAACTCTTGTCCAATAACTATGAACATAACTTGTTGCTGTGCTAAAATACGATAAGAATAAAATGTGCACCTCACAGATACGCGTATGCGATATTTTAGATCATCATTGATGAGTGTTTAACGCAAGCAAGCTATATAGAGGCACTGGTAAGTTTTTAATATCAGGTATACTAGCATAACTAAAATATGAATCACGCTTAGAAGGGTAATTTATTGTATAAAAAAGATGTTGCACAATAGAATTTGCCTAATTTCGTACGTTCTTACGGAACTTGGGATCACCCGAAACTACGCATAAGCTCATCATCGCAGGCGACAGCAATAAGTTATCCAGCGAAAAACTGAGTTCTTTCATTGAACATATATGCGACAATAATTGCAGTATGCTTGAAGACTTTGTTTTGTGAGATTTTGGCACAAGAAGCAAGCACGAGCTCGAAGGCGGTCGTAAGTGTGCTTGCTGAGCGCAGTGTAGAGACACAAAGCTTCCTTGTCTTTGGAGCACACTAGCGTGTGCTGCGTGCAGTATGCGTAGAGACATGAGGCATTTTTATTCCTGGAGGACAAAAGAGTGGGGGTCGTGCTCGATGGCGCCAGTTCTACAGCCAGTGATGGAGGGCTGCATGTGGTAGCACAGACGTACAGAAGAGACGTCCTGCGTCAAGCAGGACGTTTCTTCTGTAAGGTGTTTTGAGCCCCCTCAAGCAAGACGTAAATTTGTCTGGTTGTATAGAGGGTGCGGTAACATAACTTCCTTTTTTTCAAAGCAAAGCGCTTTGAAAAAAGGAGGATATATTGCTGCATTCAGTAGAATTATTGACTATGAGTAGCTTATTATGTAAGGGATTTCCGAAGAGATTTCTACTATCAGAAGAAAATATTAATTTCTGTTCACTGTTTTTCACGGTGTTTAAGCAGTGAATGAATGTCTCGCATACGTAACAGCTGTGCAAATTAAAAACGATTCTTTTTCCAGAAAAACTTTGTTTTAATATAAAATATTCCAATTTACTCGTGAAATGTTATTTTTTATTTTAAATGTTATAATATTTTATAACTGATTATTTTGTTGTAACGAATTCACACGTCTTGAAGGCCGATTCCTGTCATTGCAGCATCGTGAACCACGTCATTGACAGCATGAACAAAGATGTCAGAAGTAAACAAATGCATACAAAAATTTAATGTTTAGAATTGTCAATAACCAAAGGCTTAAGGCAACATCATTATTTTAAAAATCTACAAATTCCTAATGAATCCTATGTCTTTATCATCTATGAGCGACTGTATGTTCTTACGTGTAGGAATGACCAGCCGTGGTTGTACCCAACCCACAAAAATGGAAAGAAGTCTACTAACTTCTGACACGTTTAGGCAAGCATAGTTGGAGTGCCAGGGTTAACGTTTCTGTGGTTCAAGACGACCTCGCTGCCGCTGTGTGGCATACAGGAAGTCACTCCTGTTGAATGGCAAGCCTGGCAGCACCCCAGTGTAACTTCATGCTCAACCCAACCTAAATTATCGTGCATCTCCGTCAACTACAGTAGAATATACGCTAATTGACAGAATTCACTGTTAATCTGGCAACACAATTGTTTTGCTTGAAAGTCATGTCGTGTAAATGTTTGCAACATTTTAGGTACGAATGAACTCTCTCATAGCAATATATGAAAGACTTGGACTACTAAATGGTCCTGAATTTTACTTGAAATGTTGAGAAATTTTCATTAAGCATCAGGCGATTAAAATATTTCCAAGTGTCGTTGCTGTTGAAAAGTACGAAGGAAAATATATATATATATATATATATATATATATATTATATATATACATATATATATATGTATGTATATATATAATGTTAAATATATAATATAATGTTTGATGTTGCAGAAAATCTGTAATTAATTCCTATTAAATCCTTGCATTTCAATGAAGATATGAATTTCGCACGATCAACTTGTGTCATGATTGCTGCATTATTTAATTGCGTTGGTTTTCTTAATGACCTATCAGACAATTATTATTTTCTTAAACGTTCAAATGACGAATTATTCACATAAAATACGAGTATGTTAAAATTTTTACCTTCTGTACATTAAATACAGAGTAAGTTTTAAGCAGCGTTTGCTGAAATTTTGTAACAAGTTGTTCGTGATTTTCATACAAAAAATGATTTTAGTGACACATCAAATTTTCAGAAATCAAGTTTGCAAAAGCTTCAAAACAACGCCAAATCACGTCAAGAATACACTGTTTATATCATAATATAATTCGATAATACTATACTCTTCACTTGCAATACCGATATTAATTGCGGGTGGCCCCTTGGTTTGGTTTGTTGCAGGGCACTTGCAATACCGATATTAATATTATTGCGGTTGCTCCCCTTGATATGGTTTGTCCCAGGTCACGCAATACCGATATTAACTGGGGTTGCCCCCCTTGATTTGGTTTGTCCCAGGTCACTTGTAATATTGATATTAATTGCGGTTGCCCCCTTGGTTTGGTTTGTCGCAGGTTTATGCAGGATGTTTGGACCCCGACGGCCGCGGTCCGACCACCCTGAAGCTCCAGTCGTCCAGGATTGTGGCTCTCCAGTGTGACGTCACGAAAGAAGATGAGGTCACAGAGGCCTACAAGCTCGTCGCCGATGATCTGGATATTGATGGTAAGACTAACACTTCATATTAGTTTTCCTTCAATATGAAATAAGAAGCCTGCATAGTAAAATTTTTATTAAAGTAACATAACTTTTCAATTTGGTACTTCCGAACATGAAGTCAACTTTTAGTCGGTGGTCAATAAATTGTTCGAAACCAGTGGTATGACAAGGATATTGTAAAATCTATTTCGCAGAAAATGAATTTCACGTAGAAAAACCTTTTCTTTTGTGACTTTTGCAGTGACCTTTTTGTAACTCACTGAAGAGTCAGTCCACTTATTTAATTCCAGTTATCAATTAGCAACTAACATGGAAATAAGTTTATTTGGACTACAGCTCATTTCTAAACAGGCTTGATGTGAGCTCTATAAACGTTATTTATGAATTACTTTTAGAGTATTTAAAAATTTATTTCCTTAAATTATGGAAACAAAAAGACTTTTTAGCATTCATCAACCTATTCAAGCTAGCACTGGCCGTGAAATCTGCAGTTTGTACCACTGATGCTCCTGACATCCGTTCCTAGACCGAAGGTTACAAACAAGGTCATTCGAGTGCATTAACTTCTACCATTGTTGCAGAGCGGACCTATGTTTATACCAAATTATCATTGGTTCAGTTTACGATGTATTGAATTATTATTATTATTATATTCATAATTTATACGATGTATTGAAGCATCTGTTGTAAGACGAGTACATCACTTCCGCTAAAACGCTTTGTTCAATAGTCCTTGCTTTGCTCCATTATGATCACGATCCTTTGATCGTTGAAAATGGTTCACGAAGCTTTTTTATAGTAATTTTATAAATTTATTTATTCATTCATTCACTCATACTTTGTTTATTCATTTATATGTTATTTTATTCGTAGATTCATTTATGTAAAGCTCTAAAAAGGTTGTTTTTCTTGGCTAGAAAACCTGTGGGCTGTGGTGAACAACGCAGGCATCGCGACCTTCACTGAGATCGAGTGGTGTTCCCTCTCCACTTTCCGGAAGCAGCTGGAGGTGAACACGCTGGGGCCTGTTCTCGTGACCAAGACCTTCCTGCCTCTCCTCAGGCAGAATGGAGACGGTGCACGAGTCATCATCGTCGCTTCTCTGGCCGGTGAGTAGAGGGCTAACTAGTTTGAGTAGCTCACAAAACACAGGGTGTGGCAACATAACTTCATTTTTTCAAAGCTCTTTGCTTTGGAAAAAAAGAAGTCATATTGCTGCACTCTGTATTATTCCAGTGTTTTGTGTATGTGGGAAACATTCACGTGCAGGTTTCAAAGAAGATTATATTAGTCGGTTGAAATTCGAAAAAATATTTAAGAAGCTTATTTCAAGTTAAAACGGGGAAAAAACTGGAAAAAATTGTTTATGTTATTCGTGTAATAACTAAGCAATTCAATTTGAATTCGAATATAAATATCTTGATCGTGTCCATCTGTCCCTCCAGACAGATTTTGTTCCCTACTTCTAAACTCGAAGCAAAAATTTAGATGCTTCACTTGAACTCCAAACTCGTAAATTAGTTTGAATATTTACTGCAACACGATGATTATTTTGCATCAACTTTTTGACCGTTTACTGCAACACGATTATTTTGCATCAACTTTTTGACCGTTTCTATGCTAAACTTGTCGGTATTTTAGTGCTTTATTGCAATTTTCTTGACCGTTTTAACATGTTTTGAACAAAAGTTCCTCATGCATCAATGGCACATCACGATATTTTGGGGAATTCCCCTCTTATGAAAGCTATGAATTTACTGGATATTTTGTAGAGCATGTGAAACTGAACAATGTGGGAGTATTGTGCTTAGAGAAAATCATGTTCATCACAAGCACATAGCATAACGAGGAAAAACTTTATTTTTCAGTGTTGCTTTAAGAAGTGAATATCTTCGCAAATTTTAAGTGGACGTAGAAAAATGTTAGAGCGCTTTGGCTGATATTTCCCGAGTTGATGAGGATGAAAGTCTTTAAGTTTTATGCATTTATCATTTTCAGATAACCTGAAATTAACCAATAACGACTTGAATAAAACAATAATAAATGCAGTTAAGGTAAATTATATAACATCATAAGATTTCTAAACATTAAAATATACCAAGCAGCGAGCAGCTAACAAATGCTAATGAATCTTTTGAGAATCACAAAAGGCGTAATGTGACAACACAAAAAATAAAATTAATCGATGATATCTCTATTTTTGTGTTCTATATTGCCTCATTATTTTACAGTCTGAAAACTAATTTTAAAAGATGACCTTTAATAATAGGATAAATTTTAGGACGTGATAGTTTGTTTCCAGTAAACTTTGCTCCATGATTTTAGTGTTACTATTATTTAATTTTTGTCGGTAAGTGTACAACTTTTTTACCTACTATGAGTACCAGCATAATTTAAGTCATGGCTTCCGAGTCTTACGGTGTGCTTACAATGCACTGTTATGGCAAAGCGAAAGTCCAATTTACTCAGGAGAAGTAATAATTGTCCTTAATGTACACTATGTTCATCACCAATTGATGCAATTACTTAGTTCATTCACGAATATTTATCATATTCCTATTATGCAAGGCCAAAACTATTCATTAAAAATTTAAGGTATATCAAATTTAATGGTAAAACTCAAACACATGTAGAAGTTCAATTGAATCCATGAAAATATGGTGCCTGACATATTAATTTTTTCGGCTGAAAACGGGAGACAATATTAAACGTGTTTGAACAGAAATACTGTATAAAATCGTGCATTTTAAGGGACTAGAGGTCCAAATGACATTGCATCTCAATTGATCTGTTTAGTCTCGTGCATGTTTTTATTTTTTACTCAACATAACGTAACTTGAAGAAGTAATAGTCACTACAGTTACAGTGACACTAGTCTTTAACGAACGATACCTCGAGCATCTTAAGATGAAGACTCTTTAATCCATGCTGAAAGTATGCATTTATTAAAAACAAACAAACTCGCAGACACTCATCAGCAATCAAATCGCCAGCCTTGCCGGTAGTCCTTGGTACAGAGTGTGACGCAAAAACGCCAGCTACGTAGAGTTAGGGCCATGGACCTGTGGTGTTTCTGCTGCGGAAGGTAGATATGATCACTTAATTGCTTTCCTGCACGTGTTTCCGAACATCAGCGGACCCAACGCGTGACGTAAGGAAAAGCCAAATTTCCAAACACTCTCTAACTTCCTTTGCCTCATTTGAAACACATTTCAGTACATTGTAGTTTGTGCAATAAATGCCATTGTCTCCATACACCTGCGCCAAAAAGTGTTCTCGTTTACACAAGCAGTTCACTGATACGTTTGGTGTCTATTGATCTGTGGATGGTTTACTCGTAAATGTGAGCTTATCACGACATCCGGTGGATGTTCTACAATGCAGAGGAAAGTAATGCGTATAAAATGACACTGCATCGTTAGATGAGACATCTGTCTGAGACATAGCAGCTTTTCAGAACAAAAGGTGGTCAAAGGACTCCTAAACTGTAATTTTAAAACAAGGCGGAATGCTGTACGAATACAAATTTAAGTTATTTCGAGTTGATTCTTCTCATCTGAAAATGTTTTGAGTCGAAAAACCCAATATTTTTGTGGCGAATGATTGAAGCATAATGAAGCTGATGGAATAGTTAAGAGCTTAGAATCTTGAGACTAGAAGGTAACTTCAGAGCCGACGGAGTCTTCCTTGGAGGTGCGAATGGAAGCCTTTGATTCTCTTTTAAAGTTAAGGGCAAGAGCACCACAAGTGTGGGCAGCATAGTTGCCGAGTCACTGTTGTGAGCCTGCAAAATACATAGCATTGGCTGGAAAACAGAAGTAGACATAGGTAAAAACCATTAAAAAAAAAGATTGTCTTGTCTGCTGGTGTAATATAATTGCAATAATGAGATATATGAACTTACACAACTGCAATACAGTATATGTGAGATTAATTTCAACAAACACTTTATCTGAATAGTGATGGCTTTTACAATTAAGCATACTGGTACAACAAGTATTTAATGTTCTCGCATTCTGGCTGCAGCTGAACCCTACTGCCTCTTCATTCCTTTTATGGGACAGATCATTTCTTATTCAGCTCAGCTGCTGCAGTGTTGCGCTGAACTTTTGTACAACACTATGATAATTTTTGTATTTATTTTCTGCGTCGTCCATGTCGCCGCGTGAGCTACAAACATTATCTTCTCAAACTATAGACATTGTTTTTCATTGCATAGTCTCATGAATTTCAGTTGCCATATGCGCTATAGTGGGTGTAGTTTCTACAAATTTCGTCGTACTGTGGTGATCAAAAATAAGCTGAAACAAAACTTAAATTCTTGTTCTGATGTGATTTGATGCACTGATTAAATTCTGATGTGATTTGAGCGCCACAACAAAATACACGTGCCAGCTGCTCGGCATGTGACGGATTTCCAATAATTTTTCATCGAGTTTTCTCCAGCGTGCAATCCCAGGCAATTTCCTCACAATATGCCAAACAATTTACCTTTCCTACATCACGTGTTGATCAACCGACTGAATATTTTGAACAATTTGACGCCGGGATCATTTAGATCTCAAAGCAACGTATCAAAAATGTTTCAGAAGGAGGTAGATTGAAGAGAGTTGGCAATGATGCTGCAGTTATGGCAGGGCTTAAGCGGGAAGGTCGGAAGGGAGGAAGAGGTACGGGGGGGAGGCCTCACGAGTACTATGCACCCGCCCTCAGCCAGGACTTGCGACTAA
>VCRD01004331.1:29830-47021 GCA_006783055.1 Trinorchestia longiramus
TTCTGGTCTCTGAAGCGTTCTGGTCTCTGAAGCGTTCTGGTCTCTGAAGCGTTCTGGTCTCTGAAGCGTTCTGGTCTCTGAAGCGTTCTGGTATCTGAAGTGTTCTGGTCTCTGAAGCGTTCTGATCTCTGAAGCGTTCTGGTCTCTGACGCGTTCTCATATGTATCACAAGACATTCAGCTTCGTTTTGCCTGTTTTATGTCTGTTCCCATTCAGCGTAAGGACACAAAACAAGGCCTTGACATTGAAAACAGGAAAAATATTAAACTATTGGTTTTCTAACACTGACATCTGCTCCGTAGAACATATGTGCTGTATATTGAAACTATCTTAACACGTTGACTCCGATTGCCTGATTTGTGTGAAACTTCACTTTGTACGCATAGTCACTAGAAGGATCTGAAAAAATTACAGAACCTAACCTACGTGGTACACATACGTACCACTTCGGAGTCAACGTGTTAATCTTTTAACTTGCTTCATTTGTGAACTTAAATTCAAGGCTTTGCAAACCCTTCATCAAGGACATTTTGAGTGTTTCCTTTGCGAAGGTCGTGAGGCCCGGGTATGTTTTGTTTAACTTTTATATTTATGTACTGCTCAAATTTAAAAAACAACTCCTACTACTATATGTACATGAATCAGTGCGCCTCAATCTAAATGAGATTCCTCACAGAAAAGTTCCAATTAGTCTTTTTATTTTATTGCTTCATGAGTAAGTCGACTGGCGTGAATGACATCATGAGTCTGGCTGCGGAGGTCCTGACATTCTCTATAGACAAATATTTCATCACCCTGTACGCTTATGTTGCTGGGTACCACCAAGCGCCACAATAGTCGAGCCTGATTCCGTACATGGTCTGCTCTGCGTTTACTGAACGATCGAGGCCTTAGGCACACGTGTGTTTTCCATCAGCAAGGGAGTGTTTACTGCGCATTGACAGTACATTCTCCCGTGGTCTGTACGGGGCTTGTATACACATGTTGTGAGCGCTAGCTATGTGGCACTGATGTGTTTTACAAACACTGTGTCTTAACAATCCGTGTCTTATAAAGGTATAGAGTGTTATTCTGTTTTTGATTTATATATTTTAATACGATGAACTTAAATTTAAAGAATTTTATCTGTTGAAATCTGTTTTTCATGCGTGAGGCAAACCAAGGACGACAGGGTGGTATGCATATAATTTGAGAAATAATATCGTATAAAGCAATTATTGTACAGTTGACCCGTAAATTTCCACACTTTTGACAATCAAGTTCCATCAAAAATAATTGTACAAAATCTGGCTTTAGTATAGTCTACAACAATTGAATTTTTTGAGGTAGTTTCATCGTATTCACACGAAGGAAAAACTGACGATTATTGACATGTAAAAGACGAAAGTAGTGATTGAAATTCTTTTTCCGAGTTCTGTTGCAGTCCACTGAACCTTTTCAATAAAGAAAAATACTGAAGAATTTTCATCAGTTTGAATCTACACTGTACGAGTTTAGTTTTGCTCAAGTAGAATCTGAAGATGAATTAAAAGACTAACGACTTTTTCAGGCTGTATTGTGGCGAATTAATTTTCAAAATTTGAATAAAAACTTGAATTTTATTTACTCGAAAGTAATCCACTATTATATGAAACACAGTGATAAAAATTAATTTATAATGAATAAAGTTTATAAATAGAGGTTAATTAGTAAAAAAACAATCTTACAGAATGCTTACGTCGTTGCTGAAGTTTCTTACAGCGAACACCACAATTTTTCTGAAATATACACCTAAATTCTTGTGTTAAAACTGATTAATTTCACGCGTCGAGGGAACACAAAACATTATTCAGAGCTTATAATACCTCTGAGAAAGAATTACTTTAGCCTGAGTTAATGAACCAGTCAAAGTGACCTTCACAGTACCATGACTGTAGCATGCAGCAACGGCCGTGATGTCACTAAATTCCTAAGTCTGTGAGGACACTCCTCTTAATAGGTACTAAATTATATATTTCGTAGTACGAGTCATGGAACCAATCTTTTGACATTCGCCCGTTGCGTGGTAAAGCTAACTAAATGTGACGACCATCAAAGTGTCTGGCATTTCTGAACCCTGACATCAACCCTGAGTGGAATTTGAATCTAGCCGTAGCAGCACAGCTTCAGAAAATATCTTCAGGGTCCCAGTATTGTTAAGAATTCATGCACTCTTTTTTATGTAAGGAAGTATTCAATAAAGATTAGTGGAAAATATTACTCAAGACTCTTTCTACACGAGCACAATATCGAATGCAGTTCATTTTGAGCAGTCTTCTTCACTGATGGTTTCTCCATATGAACGAAGTTACGTTTTCCCAGAGTGTTGTCTTTTGTGGTCAGACCATCGTCGGATGTTATCAGTTGTTGTTTAGCGGAGAGGCTGGGACCATCCGGATCCATTCACTTCTTCTTTGAGTTTACAGTAAATATTTACTTGAAGTACGTTGTATTCATACGTATAAATAGCAGGACAAAATGGAAGATGACACACTTACAGCCGTCCACCATAGTTGAAGTAATAAAGAAAAATAATGAACTGTGGAACTAAAATGGATGATAAACTCTTTATACTTATAAATTGAAACCTGCGCTGATCTAAAACCCTCATGATTTTCTTACTCTCAAATTATTTAATAAAACAATAGTTTAAATTATTGGAATATTCATCTCAGTTAACCATTTTATCTCAATATTCTGTACCGTAAGCATGCATCATGTAGTGCAATTTTAACTGTATTTGTCATCTCCGATGTCTGTGGAGCCACATTTTCCTGTATAGTGTTGATTCTAGCTTATATTATGTTTATATATTTTTCCAATGTGACTGTAATTTTTTCTGTATGTTCCAGCTGATGATGATGGTTACATCGAAATGTTGCATTTCAGGGCTTTGTGTTACTTCTAGTAACAAGATAAGCAATTTTTTTGAAAGCTTATCAAGTAATGAACTTGAGCTCCTCATAAACACTTGTACATCAGTTGACACATAATTGACGCTTCATTCACTGTGATAATTTTCGATATGAGTGAAATTTTAACCTCGGGAATTAACAAAATATAATTTAAAAACTCCAATGATTTTCCGGACTGACGTAAACAAAGTTGAATAGCATGTTAATTGTACTTAAGAAACACGTCACATTCTGGTGCTACAGGTACTGTGGATTCTTATTTTGTCATCATATTTCAAATATTTCAGTCAATACAAATAGTGTTCATTAAAAGAGGTCTCATGGGATCGACTTGCACGCGCGTACATTTCTGTGCATCGTGGTGTTGTGCACATAAACTTGTACGTAAATAATGTCCTTTGCTCGTGAATATTTTTACTCTATTCAATATATCCAGCTCATTTACATTTGTTAAGCTTGAAAGAATACAAATATAATAGTCTTATCAAAAAGGACCTTTGAGTTCCTTAAAAATAAGTTAATCAGCAGGACACTGAAGTTCCTGTATCAATGGTTGTCGTAAGAAGTATTTAATTCTTGAACGTTCATTCAACTGACTATTCACTAATCATTCACAGATATCTTAACAATTTAACATTTGTTTCTCGATATAATAAAATAATCTTATTCGGATGGTAAGGGACTTACAAAAAGCGTGTCTTACTTCGTTTCATATTTCAATGGAACGTTAGAAAAATTGGACAAGGAATGGACCAAAAGGGTGTGAAGCGTCGAATTGACCTCTGTCATTTCACGCATCTCATACCACATCTTCCCCTGGTGGCTTCCTAACTTAGTCTGCCTGGGATACACATCGCTTATTTGTGTGTCAGTAGTCGTCTTAGTTCTGCAAAGATTCATATAATATCTGTAAATAATTAAGTATTTCTAGCGCATGTACTCTATGTACTACTATTGCATGTACTACTATTTTTGATAAAGTTTCTGGCAATCACAAGCACCAAAATGATGTTTCTGTTTCTCACTGCTAGGTACAAAAGAAAGGAATTGCACTTGATAGTACATAAAGATTAAGATTGGTAGCGTTACATCTTAAGTTAAGATGCACATTTGTATGTGTGTGTAAATAATCATTGAACAATTTTAATAGAATTATTCAAATTCAGTCTAGTTCAGAAGTTCTGAATTTTCAGCTTGAATTTTATTTTATTGTTGAACACTGTGCCCTCCTTCCCTGGACATTCATTAAACGTATGTTATAACTATAGGTTACTCGAAACTTTCTTGTTACTCGAAATTAATTTCTAAAATTCAATGTACCGCTTTACGTTCAGATGAGTTTGAAAAGAATATCTTCTTAAAAACTTCACCGAAAATTACTCCCTCGTAAACTTACCATTAGGAATGCTTGCCTGCTCTCTGTACAAAACACATCACAGGAAAATAATCACTAAATTGTTAGACTCTTGGCAAAGAGAGAACGAATTAATGCTAGTTGTTGGAAACAAGGACGACTGGACAGTTCTGGCAGCTTCCACAACCCACCGTCGAGATGCAATCTGGCAGTAAACAAGCTAGGCATCCACAACCCACCGTCGAGATGCAATCTGGCAGTAAACAAGCTAGGCTCCCACAACCCACCGTCGAGATGCAATCTGGCAGTAAACAAGCTAGGCTTCCACAACCCACCGTCGAGATGCAATCTGGCAATAAATAAGCTCTCAAAGAACCTGCTTCGTTATCCTCTTTGCCGAGGTTTTAGGGTGGCTATTGGATGAGAATTAATAGCTCAACTGCTACCCAGTCCCCCAGATGCATCGTGGAAGAAGTACCTGAAGTTTTATAGAGTCGAAGTGGACTCCGATCACCTAAAAATCATCAACCTTCGTGCGAGAACTCCGTCATTTTCTGTAGGCAAAGTTTGCAAGTAGGAATATATACCAAGCTCTCCGGTTACGTCCGAGCTAAATCTTTTATGACTAAGTTCAATTCTAAATCACTACATTTAACGGCCAAATATCTCGTGCACTAAAACAGTTTGAATCGAGACTTTCGAATTCCTCACTCGCAAGCAAACGCATCGTTACAAATAAGAACTAAAGATACTTATTTTTTTTGTTTTAGATGCTCGTTTTACTTGTATCCTAATTCTCCCAGTAAATCTGTTAATTATTTTGCTTCGTTTTGTATCATAAAGAAAGTGACGAAAAAAATGGAGCGGTACCTAGCGCCTTCAGGCGCTAGGTACCGTTCCAAAAAAATGCCTGCAAAATTTGCAAGTTTTTTCTTTATAAGACTTTTGGACAACAAATAGAAAAGAGGATTTGAATGGAAACCGAAATGGTGTCGACTTTAGAAAGAAAACTGCTAAAACTTTGAAGGCTTCCTTACTGAAAATCAAAATTTTCACTCAAATAAAATTCAAACAAACCACATTTGCTCCATGTAAGGCATCGTAAATTTTGACCCATTAAAAATCTAAAATATGCTTAAATGATGTTCATTTCTAACTACAATTTGCTTTAAAAATAAAAATAAATTGCTTTCCAGGTGTATGATTATTATCATCGTTTTCTACAGGCCGTTACACGTTCCCTGGCTTCTCAGCTTACAGCATGAGCAAGCACGCCGCTGTGTCCTTTGCTGACTGTCTCAGGCTTGAGATGAGGAAGTGGAACATATCTGTTCACACAGTCGAGCCTACTCTCTACAGGTAACTTCACTTTTAAACGGCTTTCACTTATTCATTTTCGTTACATTCGTGTAACTTTCTGGGCTGTAAACGTTCTAATGTATTTACCAGGGCACTTGCTTCTTCATTTAAAGTGTTTATTTATGTTGTACATTGGCAGAAAACAAAAGACCACCGTTATAACGGTAAATGTTTCGTTGTGTTATGTGTATTTCCGTGTTGTTGGGTCTAAGCTTCAAGTCTAAAGCGCAAGTTTGCAATGCGGCAATTAAATTTTTAATTTTGTATTCAAAAATTCTTCCTGTTGTAGGATGTTAATAGAGGAAGAGATTGATGCAGTAATAAGTAACGTATGGTAATTTTAGCACCGTTAGAGCAAAGCCCGATCGTAGCTAAGCTTCTTGTGTACAAATCATCGTTTGCTTCATGAATGTTAAACCTGAACAACTTGTAAACAATATAAACAGAGGGCAAAATTGCTGGTGATGTCGAGAGTTTGTTAACGAGGCTGGTATTTGACCCGGGCTCATGTGCTGGTGACTATTAAATGATGTGTGATCAAGATTTAGGTTTGATTTTAGGCAGATCCGAGAGTGCACGCTCTGAAAATGTCCACATAATATATGAGAACCCAATCAATTATGTGATTTTTTCCTCACAGCTAACGTTTTTTCGTGTAAATTACCTGTCTCTTCCAACTGCAAGCTGATTTATAGAAGAAAGAATCATTGACTAGCCTTCACATTCAGTTCTGAGGTTTTAAGGTCTCGAATAAAAGCTACCACATCGTAAAATATACTTTAGCTGTACAGAGGCCCATAAGGGAAAACGATACGACCTCCGCCCGCGTTCCTTAGACTCTAGAGTATATGAATGATGTGCTCTGTGTGTACAGGGTGCGGCAACATAGCTTCTTTTTTTTTAAAGCAAAGCACTTAGAAAAAAGGAGTTATGTTGCCTCACCCTGTAGTTCGTAATAGGGGACGCCCTTATGACTGATGCCAGGGCGTAGCTGAGATGGGGGAGGGGAGGGGAAAGAAAATTGGGAGACTTGTTGGAGAGGGAGGGGACTAACTCGTTAAATATTTACGTCTATGATTAGAATAGACAATTTAAAAAATATCGAAGAAGAAAATAGCTCAAAACATGATGGAAAGTCATCTACAACACATTTCGTTCAATTCTCGATACAAAATGAGTTGAAGCTTCGAAAATAATTTCGTGTGAACATTGCTTTTCCCAGCCATGTCTTTGCGTTTGAGACAAGTGATGTGGAATTCAAGTCTGAAATAACCAATATTTTATAGGAGCTTGACCCGAGGTATAAGTTTCTAAATCCCAACATTTCCTCGTGTTGTTTACGAGTACTTCAAGTGATAGCCAGACGCTGGAAAAGAATTATTTATCCTAGCAGCCTCTGGTCTACAAAACTAAAATCCAAACTACATCAGAGGAGCCCTGCTAATAATTCTTAGACCCTAAAAACCTGCCAATAATTGTGAATTATTGCTGACGCGGGAGCTCAAAGCCCAGTAATTGGTACTTTTATTCATCTTGTAAAGTGGTCTGCAAAGATAAAAATTATATAGAAGACAAGATCAGTACGTGAGATTACTCATAACATTAAATGACATAGTTAGCATATCATGACATTAATTAATTTGAGATAATATCCACATTATCTTTAAATATTGACTAATATAAAAAATTATATTTTTAGCGCTTTTCATCATCATAGATCATTTATGACGTTAAAAATAGGAGTAAATAAGGTATTTCTGCGTAGTTTCTATTATAGAACAACTGAAATACAGGGTGTCTCAAAAAAATGTATTCACCCTTTAACCGTTGCTAACATGCTGTCTTCTTTGTGTTGCAGGTGTGAGGTTCGAACCTTTGCGAACTTGATTCTTTAATCACATTTAATCATGTTCGCAAAGGTTCGAACCTCACACCTGCAACACAAAGAAGACAGCATGTTAGCAACGGTTAAAGGGTGAGTACATTTTTTGAGACACCCTGTAGACTTCAGTGAGAAAGAAAAAACACTATATTTCAGTGACTCCACCGACATTAGCATTATAATAACGTGCAGAATAGTGGTCATAAAGAAAAAAGCGTCTGGTATGTAATGAAATAATAAAAGAATACCAGACAAAGTAGATAAGTTATTACCGATCGTCAACCATCCAAGGCCTATAGAGGAATGAAGAGATCATTTCCTTGTTAATGAAAAAGGAAACATACTGTAAACTTGAATCTCATTTCTCACCGTTAATGATTTTTTACCTCATCTTCATATTGAATTTGTTTGCAGCAACGGCTAGCGCTCTCGGATGAACTTGACGAACGAGTTGTGGGTATAGTCGCCACGTAAGTTTCTTTATATAGGTGCTAAAAATACAGGTGCCCAATCAGGTTTACAAACCACAGGTGGTATCGGGGAGACGACGGTATAAGCACAAGCCATGAAGCGCGTTCTCAGTTATATTGACGTACTTCTAGGATAAAACGAACTTCTAAGTGAGCAACCTAAGTAAAGGAGTATGAACTCCCAAGGAAACCAGTCTTATGCATGTCATATGTGCGAGCAACGTGATTGCATCAATTTAGACGCTCCGGGTTTGATATGACAGAAATTAAGACAAGCCTACATTTTGCGTCTCAACTCATAGAATTCATTTCCACAGAACCCCGATCACAAACGTGGAAAACCTCCACCGATCGCTTGATCAAACTTGGCAGGAGTGTCCCGCAGAAGTACGACGGTCTTACGGTCAAGAATATTTGAAGGACTTCAAAGTTACTGTCAACAACCACATGAGTAATGCCAAGCCGTCAGAAAAGATCAAGGAAGTCATTGCAGATATGGTGGACGCTGTGGCCGGGCAGGAGCCATTGGTGAGTGTCAGGAATTTTATGGTAAATCTTGCCTAGATTCAGTGTTAGCGTAGTTGTCATGAATATAAAATTTTAAGTTTATTGAAAAATCAAGGCATTACCGTACGGAATACGTTAAGTAAGGATGTTTTATTTTTGTAATGTAGTTGTAAAACTTATATCTTCTAATTAAACATAAAAATGTATCCAATATATTTTTACTTTTTGAGGTTTTTTGAGGCACACGACCTAACATTTTCCCATTACCCCCCCAATTCCAAATTTCAAATGGCTTTATACTTACGAAGAGAAATATTTGTCAGCTCTCTTGTTTCCATGGTCTTGTTGTCAGTAAGTATGATATAAGCACAGCTTGAGGGTCTCAATGATTTCGTTATTGGTAAAGGCTTGAGCTAATGGAGCTCACACTATGTCGCATTTTAACCCCAACGTTACCAACGAACACATTAGTTCTTTATTAAATATATTTTTGGAAGTATTTTTTACATAGAACTGGTTCTATAGTTTTTCGTACGTATGAACGTAGCGTTGTTGTATACATTATTTGCCGATGCGTTGGCAAGGAGATATTTTTTCAGCCGTATATTGAAGAGAGGTAAAATAGGATTATTCCATACGTTGGAACATTCATCTGCCGTGAACTTTTCCTTTAGAATAGGAAAAGTTGAACCAATATAAAATGTGACAGTACCCTAATACTTTCCTTCAGGTAGTTCCATTTAGTTTTCTTGGCAGTTTCACTTCTCCTGCATAACAAACAAAGTGTATAGTCTTTTTACAAGTATTGTATTCTCTGAATGATAAATGTCTACCAATAGTATAACAAACAAAGTGTTTCAATCGTTTCCTAATACAACTCTTCAATCGCACATTATGCTCTAAGTTTACGATTAATTTAGGTTGATTTGTGAAGAGCGCCTGAATAGAGACGTGATCTCCCACCACCAGCTTGGTCGACTGGTGAGCGAATCTGCTTGCGAGCGGAAAGACCCGGGTTCGAATCCCGCTGCCGACATGGTTGACGCGGCTAGAAATACGGCATGGGACTTGGGTAAACAACCGAATAATTATCGAAGTAATTATCCGACCCAAGAATGGGCCAGAAGGTTCGTTCCTATAGCCTCATTCTATTCTATTCTATTCTAGCCACGCTATGTGCCGAGTGTAGAGACCCAGATCAGATGTCGTCTTCTGTCCACACTGCCCGCCAAGATGAGGGACACCCTTCTGCTCAAGGGGCATCCCAAGACTCCCCCAGCCTTCCTTGCAGGTACTACAGCTTGCTATGTTCTTGCCTTGTTAGTTAGTCTCTTTAGGTTCTTGTCTTGGGATATGTCAGATGAAAATCTCTCTAAATTTTATACCAAAGAAGAATAACTGTTACTTTCTTACTATTTCCTTCCCAGATTTTGGAGCTCTTAAATATGTAAGAGCTTTTTCATTGCTCTGATGGTTTGATTTTTTTGCAAAAGCTCGTATGCTAAATTTCTACTACTGTGAACTTAACGTAGGTTAATGTAGGTTAATCGTTTAAGTTCAATTTTAGTAATTCAGTTTCAGCAAATCGATCCACGTTTTTACACAATAACAAGCGACCTCAGGAAACAAATCTGAAAGCAAGTACCATAATAATCAACCCTGATTAACAATCAATAATGAAAATGAACCATAATCAGCAATCAATTATAATAATTAACCATAATTAACAATCAAGTATAATAATCAACTAGAATAAATAATTCTGAATAATGATCACTCATAGCCAACAATCAAGAATAATAATCAATCATACTTAACAATCAACACTATTAATCAAAATGAAGACATGCTTAACGTAACTATAATATAATTCAGAAGAATTAGCTGTGTGAAACAGATCTTTTGACAGTAGAGGAGAAACAGTGTACAGCTTTGATGAAAACAAATAAATCGGTTTGATGTATTTGAAAAATACAAAATTTATGTTACGAATGAACGCTTCCTTATTGTATATTCGTAACATAAATTTTGTAATTAAATAAAAACTAATAAGCTCACTGAAATTGCGCTAATTGAGTCTATGGATAAACTCGTTATACACGCTTGGAACTGTACAAATGTTACGACAATATATTTTTGAGACTTATATTCGATTCTAAGCAAGCTATATTTACGTAAATATCTGGCTTTAGAGAATTTATTTCAGAGTTGTTATTTCTCAACTGGGCGTAAATCTGAGAGGCCTCCAATGAGAGATGGTCGTATGAAATTAATAATTATATCAGGGAATTATTCTGTTCCAGGTTTCAGATTCAATGAAACACGTCATCAGCTAGAGAAACGTTAGACTACACACGTGCTGTAGATTCTGAACCTGCTCTCGTGCATATAGTGTATACCACGCTGCTGAGTACTGAAATTTTTTATACCAAATAACCGCCTGTCAACACGTCATCATTTTCAACTCAGTCTTTTGCTTGCTATGAACAGGAGTGTTCAGCCTAGGGTGGTTTAGATTGTAATGATGATCGTACTCGGGTGCCAGTACCGTTCTGCTCTCTTATAGGGAAGGAAAACACAAAGACGAGTCATACTTTTATTGTTCAGTATAATTTCAACATCAGGAGTGAATAACAAATAACCATCAATCTTTGTAAAAGTATCTTATTAACCAATGCAATATTCGGCAAACGACATCCAATCTCATTTAAAAATACATGAAAAAATCGCTATGCTAGTTTTTCTAAAATCGTTAGTCTACAGCAATTTGTTATACATACACCTGTAATCAAAATACGAGGACTTAGAACACCCATCTCTGTTTGTGTACAGAACGCACTTGATGACTTTACTTTCCTTGCTAACTGTAAGTCATGTCTCTAAGCATGCGGATGTACTTGATGTGTGTGCAGCCAGGCACAGCTACACCCCTAGCGAACGCTGCGATGGACCAGGTGCTCGAACGAGAGAAGTTATTGACTTGGTTGTCTCGCTGTTTCAGCGCGCGGCAAGAAACACCCGTCTTTGCTGGACCCGCGTAAGCGACTCGGCGTCAACGGTGGCCGCATGGCCCGCCATTACTCCGTGCCCGACTTTGAGAAAAACGAAGTCACTCCGCCGCCGCAGTCAAAGGCGGCTAAAACGAACTTCCCTTTCTAGTAGTAGAGAATTGTAACTAGTGTTTACCTGTTTTTATTGTATCAGTAAAACCTTTATTGCCGTGTAAGACATATAGTCTTTGCAGCAGCTCAAATGTGTTTTATTACAAACGACCAATGTTTCTTCATGGGTCACTTATCTCTGACCATTCAAAAGTATCAAAAAGTAATCAAAATGGTAAAGTCAATTGAATTTCTTATGGAGAAAAGTTTTGGTTCGGAGAAATTCACAAAAACTCAATTGAAACGAAAAATGTCACTCTTTCACGGTCATTACATTGGGATACGAATTAAATTTCAGCTCCCTGTAAAGTTTCGGTAATGTTTAATATTGTAAATATAGTTGGTAAATGGTAGTGTTGATGGTGTTTTTAGCTACCAAACTTTACTTTTATATTTTCCTCTGGTTTTTGGTGTCTTTGCCCGTGTGACCTGAAAGAGGGAAATGAGGACTCCTGAACGTGACTTAGCTTTATTTCATTAAGGTGCACGTTAAATTATTTAGCTGATCTTGAGCAGCGTTGAGCCAGTCTGAGGCTTTCAGGGGGTCCGGATGGCACGGTCCAGGACATGCCTAACCCAGAACTTCATTGACGGCAATTGGTATACTCAAGTACGACACGAGTACAGCGGGTAGTTTACTTGAATGCAGGAAGTCGTGTGCAATAAGTTCTGAGTAATGAATTATGAACTGTGAGCAGGGGCGAATAACTCCTTCCCGAAGGCCTGAGAACAAGGCGAAATTTTGAGCATCTTATTCAGGATCCGTATGCCTCATCAAACATCAATGCAACTTCTTTAACAATGAAATGATTGATTTGCAGAAAGTAGCACCAGTCAAAACTATTCAGTAGGATTATCCTGTGAAGGCCTAATCCAACCACTCCTTTACAATGAGGTAGGGGCTCATTAACATTTATACATAAGGCATGACACTTTAGATCCTTTCAATATTAAGAGATCTAAATTAGTAATATCTACAAAATAGTAGATTTACATTTAATTTCTACATAAGAACTCCCCATACATAAGTTAGGGATGAGAATAATAACTACCGACCCAGTGGCATTAGCACAAGGCATTGGCGAGTGCCCATTTAACACGTTGACTCCGAAGTGGTACGTATGTGTACCACTTAGGTTAGGTTCTGTAATTTTTTCAGATCCTTCTAGTGACTATGCGTACAAAGTGAAGTTATACACCAATCAGGCAATCGGAGTCAACGTGTTAAAGTAATACAGAAGAGTCACATTCGAGTAAACAAACGGGCTAATCTAGAGGCTTTTGAGCTAGAAGAAACAACAATTGAAAAAATCTCTTTTAGCAGTGAAAAGGCTGGGCAAGTGGACTGTAAACTGTTCTCAACCCTTTTCCCAGATGCAGTCATGGGAGTCATCATGGGAATACATCTAAGTGTAAATGTGGAAGATATCAATGCATCTGCAGATTGTGGAAGCAGCGAATTGCTCTCTGTAACTCGCCTACCCCGGTACAGTAGAGGTAAAAAAGAAGAGTCATCAGCAGTCAAGCTAGGCTTTGCAGGAACTCAATGTCCCTCACACATATACGTGGGATTTACCAGATATGCAGTATTCCCTTTCAATGCTACTCCTCGCCGCTGTTACCGCTGCCAAAGGCTGGGACACGTAGCAGTAAACTGCAATTCACCTCTTTGTTGCCTGGTGTGCTCTGGCCCACATACAAAGAATGAGTGCACTGCTGAACCAGGACAGGAGAAATGTGCAAACTGCCATCAGACCCATATAGTGAGCTCTAAAGAATGTCCAGCTATCAGAAATGCAGAAACTATACAGAAGCTGCAGCGTTCTGGAGTGGGTTTTGAAGCAGCCAAATACAAGGTGATGAAAACACAGACTGAACTTGGCACTAAAGCGCCATTTATGAAGAAACAAAATTTAACAGTTCCAATAGTTAGCCCAAATATTGTGGGATCACAACACAGTATTCAAGGGTATCAGCAAGAAAACAAGAATGACCTAACTGTCCAAGAAGTCATGGTGGATATTCACCAGTCAGGGGATCCTACCTATGGTTAGATGCAGAAGCTCTCCCCTCAACAGCCTCCAACAGCTTACTTTACAGCTCTGTAGTTCAGGGCTTGGATGACCTGCCATCCACAAGCCAGCATTTTCAGCTGAGGGATATTGAAGAAAGGACCTGCAGCAATAATATTACCCAACCAGCAAAGAAACCTTCCCCGCAGATGGCAACAGTTACAGAATGTGCTGAAATTTTTATCAAAAAGTGTAGCATCTTTGGGTAAAAAGCTGGAGCACCAATTGAAAGAAATGGGCAGGGAGATGGGATCTAAAGTGATACAGAGGCTAAGCTTGGAACTACAAAACAAAATAGAATCAGTGATTACAGAGGTTTCCCACATAATACTCAGTAAAGTTTCTTCCTTATTTAGTGAGCTAATTTTAGCTAACATGCAAAAAGAGCAACCACCCCAGCGCCAATTGCTGGTGGCAGGTATGGTCCGCAATCATTTTAGAACCGAGTACTCAGAACCAATAAAGTGACCACTTTCCAGTGCGCTGCACCTTGGGAGTAGTTCCAGTGAGGCTTTCCATGGGGGCAGCACAGCATTGGAAACTTGGAGCTGCAGACAGGACAAAGTAGACCTAACACTTGAATGCTCACACAGACCAAACACATGTCGGCCCGTGCAATGCTATTATGGGCAACGACTTTCTACTGGATGTCATAAACTCTCCTGCAGAAAAGTCGGTGCCTATGTCAACTGGCAGAACTGGAATCTCCAGAGCTACTCCCTGGTGGGATGCAGCCGGCTCAAGAGCAGTAGCTCAGCGCAGTTGCCCTTCACAAGAAAACCTAATAAGATACAAGAGCCTTGAAGCGGTAGCAAAGAGAACCATCCAACTCAAAAAATGAAATATTTTTGCCCAGTATGTGGGTGCTCTCACTTGTTCTACTCAAAGCGCATCAGTCTGATGGTGGTGCATCCGAAGCATCAGTGGGAGGGCAAGCGTGCCCAACTATCCAGTTGGAGGGCTATATTCAACTGCATTAGAAAAAACAACAATATTTTCCGACCACTTCAGGAGACATAGTCCAACCACAGCTACCACGGGAAGTGATGAGAGCATTCGGGGTAATAATGCCAACTACTTTGAGACATAAGAGTCAAGGTAAGTCTCTTGTCTTATCATGGAAAAATTGAATTCTTCTCTGTCAGTACTCAAGCATAAAGCACCAGGACAGGATGGAGTGTCTGACAGATTTCTGCAAAAGTTGCTCCTACGTTGGAAAAAGGAACTGCTATGTGTTCATAACACAAGCCTTCATACTGGGTGCGTCTCTCCGGGATAGAAATGGGGAATATGGCTCCCAATTCTGAAACCTGGAAAGGACCCAGAGCAAGTTTCTTCCTATAGACCCGGGGTCACCACACTACGGCCCGCGGGCCGAATCCGGCCCGCGACGTCAGTTCACCAGGCCCGTCGACGTTGAACTGACGTCGCTTCCTCGGCTCGTGCTAGCTCCGCCTACGCTCTGACGTCACCATGGTTTCTTGCAAGTATTGAACAGAATGATTATGCGGCCTGCGCTCGTCATTCTTTCAGTTATCCGGCCCACTGTGAAAAAAGTTTGGTGACCCCTGCTATAGACCTGTATGCCTGCTCTCGTGCATTGGCAAGCTAATAGAACGTATGATCCAGAGAATATTAGTGTATTGGGTGGAAACTAATAACCTTTTGCTCGGGGAGCAAGGGGGATTTCGGAGGGGAAAGAGCACAATGGACTCTTTACTCATTGCTAAAGACTTCATCGCCAATACCTTCTCCAGGAAGCAAATATGCATATCAATATACATGGATTTTGATGGTGCTTATGACAGTGTATGGCTTGAAGGAATAATCTACAAACTGATAGCATCGGGGTTGAAAAAAACTTACGTGAAGTGGGTCAAAAACTATTTGACGGGGCGAACCGTTTCTGTGAGTTTGGGGCCAGTGCAACCAGAGGGTGTGCCCATCACATGGGGACTTCCACTGGGAGCAGTTCTTAGCCCGTTGCTTTTCAACAGCATGTTATCAGACCTTCCAGTTGCTGATGGAGTACAACTAATCATACATGCAGATGATATCACCATCCTCTCGAAAGGTAACTCCCTAACAGAAGTGAGAACTTGCCTCCAAAGGTACTTAGACACTCTAGCAACCTGGTTTAAAAAATGGAAACTGATAGTGAACCCAGCAAAATGTTCACAACAAATCTTCACCAAGAAACACAGTATAGCTGATGCAATACTGCGACTGAACAATTCAGTGGTGCGAAACACAACTTACTAGAGGATGTTGGGGATTGTCTTTGATACTCCAAGATTCACCTTTGCAGCTCATATAGGAAATCTGGTGGGGGACCTTCAAAAAAGGATACTAGTGCTTCGAGCCCTGTCAGCGGCACGCTGGGGTGCATCTCGTTTGCTTCTTCGACGAGTGTATATAGTATTCATCAGAAGCAAATTAGAGTACGGTTGGCCTGCCTGGGAAATGCTTCAGTCAAACAGACTCAAAAAACTTACCTTTATTCAAAATACAGCGTTACGCAGCATATTGGGAGTGAGGAAAACCAGCTCAGTTTTGTCCCTGGAGGTGGAGTCGAGGATATCCCCACTGGAGCTGCGGCCTGCGACTCCAATTATTGCTGACAGCTCGCTGGTATATCCGTCGCATAAGTAGAGGGAACCATGACTATACGCTGAAGCAGCTGGGACTAGCAAGAAGAGGGAAACAAACAGTATTTGAGACCCAAGAGAGACAAATCATAGTCTCAATGAAAGCACCCTTCCCACGTAGAATCCAAACGGGAATCCTGTCCCCAGTGCCACCTTGAGTAACTTTCCAGATTTCATCTCAGTCGATGCTCCATGTAGAACAGCATACCATGCGCAAGAGGCAGCAAATGAAGCTATTATGCAAGAGGACTTAAATGCAAAATATAGTAGATTTACTCAAATTTTCACTAATGGCTCAGAGCAGGCATCAGGTTCCACAGCAGCAGCACTGTTTGTGCCTACATTGGCACAAGCAGTGGGTTGGAAGCTAAATGCAGCTCATACAGTATTGGGGGCAGAACTGTTCAGAATTCACCAAGCCTTGACTTTTGCCAACAAACACCCTGCTCTACATAACAAAGACATTGTTATTCTGTCAGGCTCTCAGTCAGCACTTTACCTGTTGAAAAATATCTGGAACCCTAACTACTGTCACATTGTGTATGCTATCCAGAAGTTGGTATCTCAAAGGCAACAAGTTTCCAAAGTATGCTTCCAATGGGTAAGGGGACACTGCGGCATATGGGGAAATGAGGCTGCAGATCGAGCAGCTGCTCTCAGTAACGCACATAACAAGACAGTTTGGACTTACATGTGCTATGACGAGTCTGTAAAGTTTGATCGTGCTTGGGGGATTTTAAGCAACCAACTTTAACAAGCCTAATCTAACTGCCCGTGTGACCTTACTCAAGGTAATAAAGGAACA
>VCRD01004332.1:0-47005 GCA_006783055.1 Trinorchestia longiramus
ATGGGAGGAGATACAGGGGGATGGGAGGAGATACAGGTGAAAAGGAAGGAAGGATAGGTATGGGAAGGTTAAGGTGGGAGGAGGTATAGGTAGGTTGTTCAAAGAACGCATAACGTGTCGCATTCTGACAGTTAACAATAAGCATTAAAGTCGTAACAGTTATCAATGCTTGTTATAGACGTCAAAGCTTCTGTTCAACACAGCGCCAAACAGCACATACTCGTACATCGAAGATAAACGTTGAAAATTTATTAAAATATGTTAATAACTTTTTTATGCTTGTCAGCTCAAGAGGGAATGCATATTGCTACAGAATAAATAAACTCAAATTGATTAAAGTTTAACGTGTGTGTAACTATCTATTTGGTATGTGACTGCTTGATTTTTATATTTAATGCACTCATAAAATATTATTTCTAAATTAACCTTACGACACGTATCATTGGTATGCGCATTACAAGACGGATCTGAGTAAAAAAATTGGAGTCATTTTCGACAACATCATACTCACGGTTACGTTACGGAAATTAAAATACCTTCTTTTGATAAAAACTAGTTAGCGTCCGTTTTTAAGTCCTGGATATCTAGTACATCCGTCTACCTTCTGAGGTCCAAATCAAGATTTATTTTTCTCTACGAATTTCAACATAATTCGGAATCAAACGCAATAAAAAGTGTGAAATGAAGAAGGGCTTTAGGTCTCACTGAGGAGTGCATGGCTGACGGCGGTGGTGCGCTCCTGTAGTAGAACAAACACCTGGTGGGCGTCCTCAGACAGCGTCGCGAAGTGAACAGCAGGTGTGCCGGCAGCTGATAGATTGTTGGGGTCAGCACCCCTGGACAGAAGGAGTTTGACGCACGCCAGCGACGGGCACAGGGCTGCTGCCATCAAGGGGGTCACACCTGAACCAAACACTCAAGTTCAAGCTCTATATCAACTTGGATGGTGTCGTTTCACTCAAGTTAGGTCGGGATTGTCTCAAAATTTAGATACATGTATAATTAAACTGCAGTTATTTGGAAAAAGAAACAGACTCGGTTGAAGACGTAGACATATTCATACAAAATAATGGCTAGGCCCCAACAATAAGAAACATACTTTTTCAAGCTGATTTACATTTACATGGGATGAGGAGCAACAAGGTTTAGCACAAAAAGATACGCAATGCAAATGAGGCAACATAGTTTCAACATTAAATTTTTAATTAAACGATACCTAAATCTAGATTACGCAGGCATAATAATATGGAGTTTTCAATGAACAATAAATCCACATTTGGATCTGAGAAGCTGAACTGATTTGTACAAGAAATCCAAAAATGAATCGGGTAGGGTATATTAAGCAAATAAGGATGTCAAAGAACAAAATAATTTTGAAACATTAAACTTGGATAGTCTAAAAAAAACAAATGTGAGATTGAAAAAACAAACAAGTTAGAACTACGGACTACGGTTAGGACGTGCACTGGTTTAAGAAAATTAATTAATTTACATTGAGACAAACGAGACGTGATGCAAAAGTGTTCACTACCAGACTAAGATAAATTAGATGAGAAAGCAGACAATGGAAGAAGAAGAAGACGGAGAGTGAGACCTGTGTAGAGCACGGGGGTGTTAGGCGATGCACCCCGGTCCAGCAAGAGCCTCAGCACCGCCTCATGGCCGCTCAAAGCAGCCACCAACACGGCGCTCACCTGTACACAGAGCACCTGCATCTTACTCTGTCATAGCTTTCTAAGATCACAATTTTGTGCTCGTAGTGTATAGAGAGCGCAAGGATGGAGAAAGAATCTCAAATGTATAGAGTTTATATTACTCTGAGTAAATGAATAGAGAAGAAAATAAAAATAAAACAAGGCACTTATACAAAGGGTCGCCGAAATGTCGGCTATAGATAGGAGAGAAAGACACTGTGGAAAAAGTAATACTGAAGTACAAAACTAAACGCCCATAACCAACTCCGTTAATCTTGCGATAGGAAGCAACGTACGTCTATAAGAAACAACAAATATTCAGAGCTGAAAAGAAAATACATTGGTAGCAATATTTTTTCCTTACGGAAGAGAATTATGAAACATACTAAACCGGTAAATATATTTCAAATTGGAGACAGCAGATTTCATACCATAAATGAATCAATAGATAACCGCGAATCGACATATATGATTCATTACATTGTAGAGCGTTCTGATAAAGTATCAATAAAAATTAACAAATCTACGAAGAATACCATTAGCACCCTAAGTGAAAACAGAACACCTACCTGGCCGGCGGTGGGCGAAGCTCCAGCACGTAAAAGAGACCTCACACTAGCAACGTCACCACTAGCAGCACCCAGCGACAGTACGTTTGTCTCTGTAATGTCAGCAACTTTACATTCTTTCAAACGCTTTAACCAACAGGAAAACATCGAAAAACCATAGATATATAGAATAGAATAGAATAGAATGAGGCTATAGGAACGAACCTTCTGGCCCATTCTTGGGTCGGATAATTACTTCGATAATTATTCGGTTGTTTACCGAAGTCCCATGCCGTATTTCTAGCCGCGTCAACCATGTCGGCAGCGGGATTCGAACCCGGGTCTTTCCGCTCGCAAGCAGAATCGCTCACCAGTCGACCAAGCTACTCAATACATATAAATTTGGAAGAATATTGCCATTTATAATTGTAAATGAGAAGTTTCACGGTTATACACGTGCGTCATTTTCTCCAACATGTCACTGGATGCTTATCCATGATAAAAGAAGCCTATGTTATTCTGTAAGTCAAAGCCCAAGTAAGAATGAAAGGATAAGCATATTCCTATCAGCCTCACAATGAATCCAACCCAGTTTTAGCATTGAGACGCAGAAAAATTGATGACCATTACAGGAAAGCTGAATGATGGATAATCATAAGATCGAAGCTGAATAATGGATAATCATAACATTAAAAATGAATAAGTGATAGCAATAGCATGAGAGTTGACTAATTGATATCCATAGCACGAGAGTTGACTAATGGATGATTATTAGAGGTGACTAATGGATAACCAGATCATTAGAGCTGACTGATGGATGACTAGAGCATTAAAGCTGACTAATGGATGACCATAGCACGAGAATTGACTAATGGGTGACCATAGCAGTAGAACTAATAGATGACCATAGCAAGAGGTCTGACTAACGGGTGACCATAGCACGAATAGAATAGAATAGAATAGAATGAGGCTATAGGAACGAACCTTCGGGCCCATTCTTGGGTCGGATAATTACTTCGATAATTATTCGGTTGTTTACCCAAGTCCCATGCCGTATTTCTAGCCGCGTCAACCATGTCGGCAGCGGGATTCGAACCCGGGTCTTTCTGCTCACAAGCAGATTCGCTCACCAGTCGACCAAGCTGGTGATCATGAATGAATAGCCATAGCACACACTCACC
Source organism: Trinorchestia longiramus (assembly GCA_006783055.1). Lineage (NCBI taxonomy): Eukaryota > Metazoa > Arthropoda > Malacostraca > Amphipoda > Talitridae > Trinorchestia > Trinorchestia longiramus. The sequence continues at coordinate 3,424 of VCRD01004332.1, forward strand.
CATGCAGTTGAGCATGGACACACTGGCACCGGACTGGAGTAGGAGGTTGATGGCCAGGCTGCGACCATAGCGAGCAGCAAGCATTAGGGGCGTCCAGCCAGCGACGTTCGTGACGTTCACATGGGCATGGTGGTCTCTGCACTCCTGAACATGATAAATTGATACAAAATTTCATCACATTCTTTGATATTGTTCGAGGTGGCACCATGGGGGGCGTAGATCATTGGAAATAAAATAATCTTAAAAAAGCAGAGCTGACCCGAGCTTTTCCACTCAATAAGTCATGTGCTTACACAGGGAAAATAAAATGAAGCTAACCGAACTACAGTAAGTTCATAACAAGCATACGCTTTGTCGATTCCGTAGTGAGTATTAATGTACCAAAAAATTCTTCTGCTAGAAGAGTGGGTAGTCCATTTATGAGAAAAATATATGAATACAAAATGAAAAGCTTGTCAGTTTTCTAACTTCCAATGTCTTGTCATGGAAAAATACAAGAACATCTCGCTTCCGGGCTTTCATTGGGTAGCAATCCAAACAAACAAACAAACAAACAAACAATCTTTATTTCCAATCAAGTACACAGTACATAGACATTTAGTACATTGGTTTTTAAATTCTTAAGGTTAACATTCTTAGAGTAAGGATGATGGTGAGCTCCATGCGACGATCCTGGGATGTGTCCATGGGCGATGAGTTGAGGTCTTACCGATAAGTGCGAGCTCACGGCGTGAAACGAGAAACAGCTCGTATTCATTGCCGGGTTTCGAACCTGCACGCAGTCTTTCTGCACAAGCAGAGACCCGATACAGAACACGGGCCGCATACCACTCGACTACGGTGGCTGCAAGAATGGACCAAACGGCTATATTTTATTATTTTATTCTAGCTGTTCAATTCTTTCTATTTTCTTCTATTCTGTTCTGAAACGATAAGTCCACCAGGCACTTCCTAAAGGTAATTGTTCCGTATGCATTTTGGCGTCAGCATCCACAATCACCTCGACGATCAGGCGGTGAATAGTAGAAATCAAGGCCCGTAGGAATGCTGATATGAGTAGACACGATCATAATGACTCCCTCAAAATCTCAGGAATCCTACTCAATTTCAAGCAGCAGTAAGCCTCCAAGATTTATGCTGTAAAGCGCACTCTTGTTCTAGGACATTTTGTTCGCAGCTAATGGCAGTCCCGGCAGGCAAGTCAAAACAAAGACCTCCATGTTCAGGAAAGCATTGCTCCACTCAGTCGGCACCGTGTTCTTTCCGACATAAGGCAGTTTTAAGGACGCTGTGAGTTCCAAGTGTACAAGTTATTGTACCGTAATAAACAAGAAATGTAACGTAGCTATTTAGGCATTGAACAGCATAGCATTATTCATAGTTCTTTCTCTTCAAATAATGAACGGGTAGAATGATTGGATGAGTATTTATATTTCATATGTATGCGTCTAAATACTCTGTACCGATCTAAAAAGGAAAAATGTTGTACCTCAAGTTATTGATTTTTAAATGGCCTGTAGATTAATGGATAACAGGAATTTTTACTGCACTTAAATAATTTCATTACTGTTACATGAAATATATGCTCATCTGTACGCACAAAACTTCTTCCAGAACCAACTCAACAGCCTGATGATATTAATCCGCCCTGTAGAGCCATCAGGCAACCATGCTCTACCACACGACCTGCAGCACTTACGGAGGTTAGTTGACAGCCTGACCCGTCCCTCTTCTCCACGCCCTTTGTGCTGCTGCATCTGACCCCGGTGGGGCAGAAGACATCCTCAGGTGTGGAGGGTGTCTTCGTGGCCTCCTGCAGCAGCGTCTTCAGGGCGGCAGTGGCACCATAAGCAGCGGCCACATGGATGGCAGTGTTGCCGTGGCTGTCGCAGGTGTCCACCTTGTGACCTGTCGCGGACCAGAAACATGACAATTTTCACTCAAATAAACAATTATATACGCTAGAGCTCGTATATTTGATTAAAACAAGTTTTGCATACTCACATGAAAATTCTAATTTATGTGAAATGTTCTTGAGTTTTTGCTAATGTAACTTGGTATCAGGGTGTATGCGATTCATTAAGCGAACAATTACGTTTTTATGGCTATGATAGATTTTTTTATACAAACTCCTATCTTCTTTACGGAAATGCAGACACACTACAGAGTTGCGAAGGCCATGAAGTGTTAATGAAATCGTATATGAAGGGGAAATTACAGGACTCGCGACAACATGGCTACTGTGTATAACAAACAGAAAAAGTCCCCAATGTTGAGTATAAGCAAGTACGCAGAAGTGACAGTCTTAGTCTAATGACGATGCTACGCACACCAAATAAATATGCCTTCCGTTCATGTACAGCGTAATTGTAACACTCGCAAAGAAAGTGAATATAGGACCACAATTTTGTGTGTAGGAGTGGAATGCTTATTCGTTCCTTTTCTTCTTATTAAAGGCAAGAACGCCATAGGATCAATTTTCTCAATAGTCTTTTAATTCATAATTGGAAATACTTGCACAGACTTTAATAACGTGCACACAGCAACACCCGTAACTTACGTCTCAATGATAGCAATGAAATATGAAAAGTTCGATTTATTCCTTCATTTGAAAAACAACCAGATCAGTTCGAGTACAAGAAGTACGTATTTTCTCCAAGATGCTACTCTCTACTGAGAAGTTCCATGTTGAAGATAAGTTACGTTAGCCAGGGACAAGAAAACCTTTGAGAATTTGAGACCGAACAAGATATTAGGAAAATTTAACATTTTTAAATTCAAACGCGTCGGGATCCAACTCTATCATCAGTCCCTAGACATATAGACAAAATAAACATTACTGACATTAATATAGTTAGTACATCCTAGTTAGAGTTTTGAGAGGCCAACTAAACACAAATTATCTATTTCCAATCTGATGTTCGTATGAGCTGACTGTTAGTCAACACTTTAAAAATATGCAAAAATTCTAAGATCCCTACCACCGATGGCAGAATCAGTAACTTTAAAGTCCCTCTCAGCCACTGTTGCGTTTAACTCTTTATCGTGGACACACAAATGCGCCTAGCGGGCTCCTATACGGAAAAACCTTCCGTGCGTTTTCAACTTTCTTAGTATCTCTTTTATATAAATTCTTGATAAATTTGTGATTTAAGCACAGTGATGATTGATATAAACACATCAAAAGAAAACCCCTGTAAGAACGAGGCCTCACACGTATCGGAGGTGTTAGTCACTATGACCTCACCTGCAGCAAGTAACTTGCGGACGAGGATGGCGTTGTCGTGGATTGCAGCCAGGTGTAGCAGGTTGTGCCGGGCTGTGGGGGTTATGCAGCTGCCAGCTGTTACCGCTACATCGCCCATAACTTTTCGGTGTCTCAAAACTTAGTGCGATGATGGACCCTTAATTATGAAAGTTCTTTACAAATTTCTTCCAACTAGGCTGGTTTAGCATTGCTGACAGCTGATTAATGTCTGTAATACTGTTTCAAAGTAACTGTAATGTAGCGGATTCCTAACAATCCATGGTAGATATGAATAAACAGTGATCCATGAAGACCAGAACGAGAATTTACTTAGATTATGGTGCGTTTAAAGATTTTCAAGTTCTGAATATTTGTTAGTGAATAGCACAATTCAAAAAAACGAACTGGAAACGAATTTCACTTAATCTCAGTTCCTCTAGCCCAGTGAATTTACTTCTGGTTGAGAACATACGAGTCTAGCCAGCAATCGGACATCTAAGCCTTTTGGGTAACAGAGCTCAGCATTTAAACGTTGACCCAACTACTCGAAAGCTCCTAGTGGCTCATCCTAAGTCCTTCACCCTCATTCAAGAAAGAGGAGAAGTTAGCTGTATTAAATCTCACTGACGTGCTCGTATCGTTCATTAACGCAACCATGGGAGAACCTTCTTCATGTCCAATGACACACCAATCTCTCAGAGCCTTGCGTTTTCCATCCCCTCTTGCAAATCCCGGTGTATCCTGTACTCCACTACTGCTTCCAATGTAGCCTAGTAGTTAGTGATCTGTGCTTGTGCTATCAGATCCCTGGTTTGGGGGTAGTTCAAACCCACACGCAACCATCAAATTCTCTCTGCTTGTGGCACAGGGACCGGGTAGGCTGTCGGACTTTAGCTGACTACTGCCAGTGGCGCAGGCAGAGAGAGGAAAACATTACTAAGTCCCCAAGATGTGCTGAAAGATAATCCTCTAGGGAGCACACTCCTAGGAAGAGCATGCGACAAGACACCTTTCTTCTGGTCAAGTTTGTCCTAACAGTCCTCACACTTGGGCACGTATTGAAAGTCATCAAAAATCAATAAAAAACGCATGTCGCTAGGCCGATGACATACCAACAGCATCCACTTCAGTGGCTCAAATGAACGGAATTATGAGAAACTTACGGAAAAGAAGCATGAGAAAGCAAACTTAAATGATCCATAAATTTAACATCAGAGAACAAGAAACGCCGGGGGAATGTCAAATCCCCAGTGCAGCGCAGTCTGGTTTCATTTATGATCGTAGTGGAACGAAACTTAATATTTTCTTCTATGATGCTACTGTATCTTTCCTAGTCCCATTGTGTTCCAATATTATCATTGGTAACCAAGGAAGGGAACTGTTCATCCTCCTCACCAAATGAGAGGCATCGCGAACACACTCAAAGTTCTATGTCTCTGTGAAAGTGGCGCTGCACCCCTGCGGCTGTCCTACGACCAATAATACGTTTTATACTACAATTTTGATGCATATTCATTCGTAATTCTTTGCTAGGTTTAGAAGAAAGAAATGTTAAATTGGGATTACCAAGTAGTTTTCAACTAAATTTTGAATAAATGAAAAACAATAAACGTCAAGGTAGCGCAGAATAAAAAAGTTACTGGAGAGTTATTGTATTCAGCATTTAGCTAAAATTTTCATTTAACTAAGGTGATCATCAAAGTAACTTCAGAAAAATTTAATGCTCGAATAGCACACTACAAGGGTGCAAATTTCAAGCAACTCGGTACGGATTTCTACAGCCGACAAAACAAGCAACGTAGGTAAACCAAAGACAAATGGTAGAGTGAGAAAAAAGAAATAGAAACGCAGGTCCTAAGCAAAAAAGTCAGTTGCAGGCTCATGGCACCTCCCAAGACAGTGTCAGAAAGAGAAATAACTGCACCCACAACAGACTCCCGCAACGAACACGGTTGGTTGAATTAAGAGCAACTTGCATTCCTACCAGTGACAGCATATGCCACTGACTGCATCGACCACAACAGACACTATTAATGAGTGGAAGTCACGAATCCTACACATCTGATAAAGAAATTCCCAAGTCCTGAAAGTAAGGTCCTGGAGAGCCACCCCAATAACACTGCATTTACAGCTTAATAAAACTGATTGCGATACTCATAATGATAAATCTGCCAAATATCCTGAAAACGATGTGTGTTCGTTCAAAATAATAGAAAACTATGCATAGGAGAACACAGGATACAAAAAGTTGATTCAAGTGCTGTCCCGAATAATTGACTATTCTTATTGGGAAGCTCTCTGTGTAGTGGAGTTGAAGCTTTCAATTAGAATGTGTACATATCCATGAACTTCAAACTGCACATCAATTTAACAAGAATCAAAAATAAAAAATTCCTTTCAATGAATAATTTAGCCACAAAAAAGATTCGACAGCATTGCCTAAGGAGGATCCTAAGAAAGTAGTTCACTCGAAGTCAACAAGAACACACTCAGTAATCTCCATGTGAATCGGTTTTCAACAGATTTTGTGTGCAAGTAGTTAAATTTTTCCCGAATAAACGATATCTTCGTTCTGCCCATGAATTTCTTCATATATGAGAAGCACTGACCTATAATGATTGATGTCTTAACTGGTTCAGAATAATCTCAGGTTTGAAATGTTCAAAGAACAAATTTTTTATTCACTATTTGTTTTCAACATATTCAACTTACCTTAAGAACTAATCGTCTCCAAATGGCGAAGATGTCTGCGCAGTTGAAGTTGGAGTATTTTAACGTTGTTCAATGATGCAAGGTTGTGATTGTACAGGATTGCAACATCACAAAGTGAAAAGGAACACAAACCTTCTCACAAATTGATATTAAACAGAAAAACAGATACATTCACGTAGTTTTCTCCTTCAAAAATTCGTCATCAGCGAGTTGGCACTAACACTTGAATCAAAGCCATTTAATATGGCTTTCTGTACTTCAAACTTAGCATCCCTTATGTGTCACAAGTGGTCAGTGCGTATAAAGAGGCAGGCTGGAGTGAAGAGGCATAGTGGACACGCCTGAGTGATTTCGAAACTAATGGTTAAATGCATCCTTTCCTGCAGCGGTCTAGTCATAATGTCACTACGTACACAATGTTAACTGTATATTTATTCAATTTAGGCTATTTTTAATTCAAAAATGTATCAAAATTTGAAATAGAAGAATGGGGCAACTTTGTGAAACGGGTTCACTAGACAAGGAATATCGGCAGTGAGTTGCGGCTGAACAAATAATTTACAAATTAGAAACGTCTGCAATGACGGTACGAGATTCATTATTGTGATAACCTCCGTCACAGACAAAGACAAACCCCAGTTGTAACCATGGAACCCGGATCCTAGAAGCAACCCTGCTTTTTCCGTAGACAGTTGTAAACGAAATGTAATTCCGACTGGAAGAGCGACCGTAATGTTGCTGAACAGCAAAGGAAAATCAAAGGCACGTTGAGAAAATACTTTTTCTGACGCGGAATGAACCGAGAAAAAGAAGAAAGCGCCATCACGAGCTCCACCGACACACAGAAGCGCCTAACTTGACGCAGTCGAGGCGCTGCACCGCACAAGTGATAGGCTTATGTAAGAGACACCTCAACGCAACTGAATCTTATGTTAGCTTTCAAACGAAAGATCAAAGGAAAAGTTAGCGCCACAATGAAAGCTAATACGTATGAAGTATGTTTAGTTTATACTGCTCTAAGTGTCTTAATTTTTGTAGAATCGATTAAGCATCATAAACGATCCTAAAATTGTGTATTTTAGACAAAAATTAACGAACCAAATTTAAAAAACTATCATGACTATGCACAAGTGCAACAGCTCTTCCTCACTGCATGAGGAATTAGCTTGTAGAGACGAAAGAACGAAACAATGAACATAGTTCCGATGACACTTTTTAAACGCGACTTGCGCGAAACCGAAGACGAATAGGATGTCAAACTCGAGAACAGTTCAAAATTTAACATGAAATTGGAAGTAAAATTGATGGAAGGCATGAATAGCCAAGAGCTCAACGAACTGGGAACTAACTTAATGCTATGCTCAGTGTCATTACGGGCAGTGCTGGTCATTACAATGCAGCACAACATGGTAGCACATGCATTTCCTACCAATAAATACATAAAAACACGAGTTGAAATGCACCCAAATTAAATCTATAGATAGACCTTACAGATTAGAATACAAAGCGGCAAATTTTACCGCAGCTCGAGTTAAATCACCAAGTAAATAAATTCTCCCGTTTCGGATTGAAAGCCGTGATGTGCACCAAAGCCTGAATGACCATAAATAAATGAAGTTCTGTACACAGAAGCTTTTGAATTTCAATGGTGAATTTGAGTGCACCCACCATTCGTCTTCTACTCTAGGAGTACAAACCCCCGGAATACTTTCGTACACGTTTTAATTTAATGTAAAGGATTATTATCTGCATGATGCAAATGTTTCGAATGAAATTAATTTTCAATATAATCTAGAACAGTTGATCTGTTTCCCTGTCTTCTAACGATAATTGAGACTAACATTTACACAGAAAAACAAGTCAGTCACACGAATACCAGCAGCACAGGCCGATCACACAAATACCACCAGCAAAGTAAGCAACATAGCTGTCGAAAACCAAACTATGTACACAAAAAGTAAAGTAATTCATGCGTGAAAATCCATACGTATAATTAATACGATCACTCTTATATGATAAAACCTAGGTAAGAAAAGTACAGCTATTCCTTTTTTCCTTAGTGGTCAGAGAACTCGTTCTTCACCCATATAGAATTTCTCACAAAGAACACGTGCAGGAAAATGGTACAACTACTCGGCCCCTCTATTGAAGCAATATCCTGGTGCAAAATACATACACATTGAAATTATTCAACACATTTGCAGTCGAGCATTAATTGTCTATCAAAACAAGACAAGTAAACCCCCTAGACTCGCGATACAATGTAGGTATAATGTACACCTGACAAAAAGTTGAAGGGTTTATCTTGATTTTCCAGAAAAAAATTAAATAATTCACTTATTACTGAGAAAATAAATTTTGAGTATCAGGCGGTTGCACTTGCGTCAGAGATGCTGGGAATACACCTCCAGATGATGACTGTGTGTGACTTTTCCGGTCTACAAGACATTGAACGTTGTGTGGTCTCTGCAGCCAGTGGTCAAACTCTGAGTTCTGCGTGGTTTCTGAAGGACAACTCAGGTCAAACTCTGAATTCTGTGTGGTTTCTGATGTACAACTCAGGTCAAACTCTGAGTTCTGTGTGGTTTCTGAAGCACAACTCAGGTCAAACTCTGAGTTCTGTGTGGTTTCTGAAGCACAACTCAGGTCAAACTCTGAGTTCTGTGTGGTTTCTGAAGTATAACTCAGGTCAAACTCTGAGTTCTGTGTGGTTTCTGAAGGACAACTCAGGTCAAACTCTGAGTTCTGTGTGGTTTCAGAAGTACAACTCAGGTCAAACTCTGAGTTCTGTGTGGTTTCTGAAGTACAACTCAGGTCAAACTCTGAGTTCTGTGTGGTTTCTGAAGTACAACTCAGGTCAAACTCTGAGTGTTGTGAGACAAGATACCAGGCACATTGGCCACCAACGCTTAACAAAGCAGTAAACCTCCAAGATTTTGATGAGCTCGGCAAAGCGGAAAGAACCCAAATCAAATAATGCATTCAACGTTTAAGATGCACGGTAAAATTTTTCTGCCCACTCGCTGGGTGTAGAAGTCAACGCTTCAACTTGGGTGGTATATGAGTGTTGAATCACAGCAAGAAATTTCGTAAGTTTTTGCAGATAATTTCAATCATTGGCGTTCATGAAATTTCATTCGTGTTGTCTCACAATGTTTCGAGTTAATTACTTCTGATGTTGAGAGACGGCATCTCTCACGTGACATAGATTCAACCATGTCAGAGGAGTAATAGTTTGTGCTACATTAGCTAAGAGAACACGCACACCCGAGAAAAATACAAAAAGTATCACACCCTAAAAGTTCACGATAATCTAACAGGACACATTGCTTTAAATAATAACAAAAAGAAAACTATTGATTTCACTCTTGCCAGAGTGGGAAAAAGAATGACAACTTTTTCCTGCCACTCACCACAAACTTGTGCAAGAGAGCAACATTGAAGAACTAAATCATACAAATAAAAATTTTTGCACAACGTAGCCAGATGAAGGACGGAAGAAACAACAAGTAACAAACCCAAATAATGACAGGTCGCATGAGCGGATCCGTGAAGGAAGAACGGCGGTACGGAGGTCAGAGGCAGCGCTGGGTCATCATTCTCTGTTGAAGAGTACAAACAGAGCCAGCAGCGCCAGCACCGTGAACTGCAACACAACCAATGCACATCATAAAGTGCTGCTCATAACACCAACACAACCAATGCACATCATAAAGTGGCTGCTCATAACACCAACACAACCAATGCACATCATAAAGTGGCTGCTCATAACACCAACACAACCAATGCACATCATAAAGTGGCTGCTTATAACACCAACACAACCAATGCACATCATCAAGTGGCTGCTCATAACACCAACACAACCAATGCACATCAAAAAAAGTGGCTGCTCATAACACTGCAACGCAGACTAACATAAATGAACTGAAGCTCCACCTCAAACGTACTTGATAACTCAATGACATTGATAGATCATTTGAAAAGCGTATTTCGCTGAAAAACTTAACATTACATGGACTGTTTATTTTACTAAAGATGCACAACACACTCCCACTGACAGCACATCGTTCATACCAGTTTCGTGGCTATTTCTTATTAGAATATTTCACTGTGAACGCATCACTGGTCACAGAGTAACGCCACCAAGAAGACTGATTTTTTAAGTCCAAATGAATGAAAATGGTATTATGCATAAATTTCAGAAATCAAAATACATCTTCTCTTCTTCACTCAATTTCACTATAATTAACCGAACATATATCTCATATCATTTTGCTCCACCATGGATGACGATTAAAAGGACATGACAATGTTACTAAAACCATCTATGTACTGTGGAAGGGGCAAATTTAAGCTCTTTCTACTGGGATTGAGGGGCATCAGTGAAGGATTCCTTATAAACCTTCAACATTTCTCATTTATTTCAAACACCAACCAAAATACAATAACCAACAGATGTATTTCACGCCCGGTGTCATACGAATCATAGCACTCCACACAGGCCTCTCTCTTTCACTGTGCTTTCATCATTCCATCCTTGAGTCATCGTTCTTCTACCACGCCTGGCTCGTACTACTAACCACTGTTTTCTTAACAAAATGCTGATCGTTCTTTCTCTCCACATGCACAAGTCAACCTTTGTCCTTTAAATTTTAACTTGACCAACAACTCGTATATCTTATCCATCCTCCTATCACCTGTTTATTTCTTGTTCTTTTAAACCATGTCACTTCCATTATTCTTCTCTATCACCTAATTTCAAGAATGTTTGAGCTTCCTATCTCTTTTTTTCAGTCCCAAAATCTCTATACTGTCACATAATCTTCACTTTCGTACAAAAACCCATGCACAATAATACTCCTTACAACACTCGTCATGTCTGGTCTCTTTTTCAAAATGCTCCTCCATCCGCCAATACGCAGCAATGCATGACACGAAGGACCCTAAATACAATTCTCCGATATCGTTTAATTAAAAGTCACATCTTCCATTGACGTTACTTCATCACGCTTTTCTTACTCATTAATTCACATTTTTATCTAATTGTAGTCCTAACTGCAATCATGAATTACCACAAGGAATGTGGTAATCAGTGTTGTGTTAATAGTTGAACGTAATTCTCTGAATTCATGAGCACCGTTATTCAGTCAAATGAGTGAAAAATACAAGCAAAAAACTTCAGCAGTTATACCCGTTAAAACGACATACATCTACATATTAAACAATGAGAGACACCAGAACAACACTCACTCCATCTGCACAAGAAACTACACGTATACCTATTTCATGATCTAATGCACGTTCTGCCAATCATATACAAATTCTTCTTTGCATTGAACTCTTTAGCATTCTCTTCTTACAGTCTCAAGGACCCACAAACTACGTCTACAATCTCGACAATATGCTTCGTCAAAATTCAATGAGGTAAAAAATATGAATACAACGTTACAATTTATAATACTACCTCACAATCAATTAGGTATGACTAATAGTCATGATACATGGCCCAGAGAGTACTCGTTGAAATTTCTTGGTTTAAAAGTAATAAAATTAAGGATCTATGAAATAAAATGCATTTTCTAGTTTTACCCGTGGTACCATCAGAATTAGAGTATTTTTCTTGAATACATACAGAACTTTCATTTTGTATCTTACCTAACGATAACATAGCCGTGTAAGAGAAGAAAGTTTACAACGGAACAAATGGCGTGTTTTATAGTGATCCGGTGCCTTTGGTATCCACAATACAATGCATGTAATACATGCATCCCCGTTCTGTTTCAGTTCAATAATTTTTCTTCAGTAATAGATAGGAAATAATGGGACGGACACACACAGATACAGCAAGATGGAGATACATAGTCGATTATACATGTAGATACTCCCACGGTACGCAGGGTGCAAGGAGGCAGTGCCGCGGGTGGTGGCGGGTAGAATAGATACACAGATACAAAGAGAGAGAGAGGGAGATACATAGTCGATTATATATGAAGATAACCTCAACCTTCGTTTCCGTTATTCGTTTGAATTTTCAAACGTTATTTATGAAAATACCAAGCTTACACCAACCTTGAGTTGTGGATACTCGTTCATGATGATCGTGACGATGCCGATATAAGGGACGTAACCACGTGCTCGTCCTACGACATCCTTCCTCGTGAGCCACACCTGCCCCTGGGCATAAAGGCCGCGGTCGTCGACGTTGTTGTTGTCGCCTTTCGTCAGGAACTTGACCGAGTTATTGTCATCCAAGTCTCTGCACGACAGCACACGTCAAAAACTAGAATTCTATCTCAACTGATTTGAGTTTGTATGTCAGTGAGCTCATGATACAACAAGATTTTAGATAAAAATGGTACACGTACTAAGCAAGAAAATAACATTCACACACCAAAACCCTCAACAATTCCACTATCTAAAAATACACAGTTTGTTGCTTGCTTGGTCAGTCTTTTTGACACGCTCTTAAGGATTTAGATAGGAGGAAATTCATTAGGGTATACATGTATTTGAAGCGTTGTATAGTGGATACCAAAGGCACATAATTCAATGTGGAAACTTTTTCTGAAAGTCCGCGTCCACTGGCAAATCAAACGAAAAAAATTTAGAAAAGCTACTTGAATTTTCTCCCGTGTGAGTCTACTAGTCTCAATAATAATTTCAAATTAGTTATATCTAAATCTTGGAATTTCCATGGGAACTGTCTCGTCATCTATACTTAGAACTTTGTATCAAGATGTTAGTAACATCCACAAACTTCAATAAACTAGTGGTGTAAGAAAAATATTTCATACAAACTCGTATGCTTACCCCTGATGAACTTTGATGACTCTATGGACAATAGGGATATCTCGTCCCTCCACCTTGAAGACAACAATTTCCCCGACATTGATGGGATCTTTCTCGTAGTTGGTGAGGAACAGCAAGTCACCTCGCTGGAAGGCCGGTTCCATGCTCCCACTGTAACGTTGAATTCCACTGTTATACTCAGACACCACTCTTCAGCCACACTAGTTTTCACACAGGTGAAGTTGCTTATTCAAACATGCACAGCAAGCCTCTCATCACAAATCAACAGATTCAAGAATTAGTGCAACACATGCAAGACTTTCATTTTATTGTCACATAGAAACCTTGGTACATATTTGACATTGGAACATACCTTTGAAAATTTAAGAAAGCTGACCTTCAGTAGTGTGTAAATTTAGCATAATGAAGAAACTATTATATATCATGGGAAATAGAGTTGAATATTAGGAATATTTCATGATTCCTAAAATTCCCTCAAATAGTCATATTAACCTACACCTCAAATTAGCTATTACTTCTTCATAAAATCTTGTTTCAGTTACTCAAGTACCAAACACATCACTAATTAGTACATTTATCTGCACATCATTCTTAATTTTAGAATGTCCTTTCATAAAGCAGCATGAGCTAGGCAAGGATGAGGGAGTGGACAAGGCCACTTGTCCACTAAAACTAATTATTATAAAAATAAGCCAAGAATAATAAAGGCACTAGACACTAGTACCCAAACATCTCTTATTTTAAGGTACAAGTGATTATTTGCTTTGTGTGACACCTTGCACCTGAATTATTGGACTGCAGCTGCATAAAATGGGCATTCATGCATTTGTCTTTCTGAAGTAAACCTCTTTGAATGCAACATACTTTCCCAGTATGATTGACTTCCTTGTAAAAACTAATCAAGTTTTGTCAACCTATAACTGCATAATGCTACATTGCAGGTGATGAAACTTAATATTTTTACAAGAGCTTTCAAAATAATAATATTGGAGGTGTATCCAAATAGAAGGAATTAGCATTTCAACTAGCTAGATTCAAGACAATGTAAATAGTATCCAACTGAAAATGAATAGAAAATATTAAAATCACTAATTTGGCTTTCAACAAGTTACTCCAGTGATTTGATGCATCATTTTTCCCTGAGGTACCATCTGGTTCATCCTTATTTACAATAGTTCAACAGTGCAATATTGATTTTGCTTCATTTTTATTACTGTCACTTCCTGAAACTTAGAAGTGTATGTGTATAATAATACACTCATTCTGCAATACAGGTGAGTGACTTGCACAAATGTCCTGCATTGTGACCCTCCAATGTGTAACTTGAGAAAATACATTTTTGTCATGAAAAAACCAAAATTATATCCCTAAAACTGTTGTTTTTTAGAAATGCTGTATTACTACAAGGTTAAATTATTTAAATGCTACCAAATGATCATTGCAGAAAATATGGTGCACAAATAAGGGTTAAAAAGTACTAACCTGAGCACAACAACAATGGGACTTTCACTGCCAGTGACTACCATCAGGCCCTTCCAAATCATGAGGGCAGATGACACAATCATGGCAAAGTTCAGGCCCTGGTACATCATCTGCAGCAAGGAGACAATGTCAGTCAGTATTACACATTCTACTGGCACAGCAAAAGATGAGTTATCTAATTCAAGTATTAAAAAACTTGTAATCAATTAGTAGTTTGCAAATTCAAACCTAACTTGCAACAATGCTGAGAAAACTAACTGAGAAATATTCATTTTAGATTTTTCTAAAAGAATAGGTTACAGCTTTTCACACAAGCACTTAAAAGTCCCCAAAAAGAATCAATATGAAAACAAGCACATTAACAGAGTGGGAAGAAGAAATTGCCAAAATGTTATATCCTTTAAATGTACATGAAAAGAATGAATTTGAAGAAAGGCACAACATTTGTGAATTGATCCTTACAATCATAAAATCGGCCACACTATGAAGGATTGAATAGCTAAGAAGACCTTTAACAAGTACTAGGCAACAGAGCAAAACACTGATGTGATGGGATTGCCAATAGAATTATTGCATTTCAAAAAGTTCCAGTCACATGGAAGAAATTATTATAAAAATAAACAAATTATTATTAAAATAAGCACAACACAAAATTTCAAGTTAATATTCTTGCAAGAATTTTTTCAAAGTAAGTCTGTTCTACCAAACAAGAAAGATAAATTTTCTAACCTGCCTGAAGTTCATGCGGCGGATGTCATCGGGAAATCCGAGGAGGGAAAGCACCTTGCCCAACATGACAAAAATTGTATTTTTGAGTTACTCTGCAAAATAAAAACAGAATTAGAACATTAAAACTAAAATTACTGAAAATTTTGTTAAAATGCTTGCTTGCAAGATGTATATGCTGCATAGAAATTCACTCCTCAAAGTACTTAAAATACACATGATTAGAGATCTCTAAACATAAAGACATCAATCACTCACTTGACTCTTATTTCTACTTACAAGTTACACTGCTAACTGCCATAGGTAAATGGAGTTGTATTTAATTTCAAAACGTGCATTCTGTATAGTAAAATATAGAGTACAACCAGAGGATCCCAGCCTACCAGAAGGATAAGCAGATCCCTGCTACCAATGCACATACACAGGACAAAGTTGCATCATGCTCACACAGCAAAATTATTTTATTATAGTCTAGTAAAAATGACCATACTAAGAAATGAAGAATTGTGAATATCTTCTTGCCTGAAAACTATTAGCTCACAAAATTTTACAGGTGCTTTATCACCTTAAGTTCAGGTTCTAAAAACTAACATATCATTGATTACCCTAAAGATGAATTGATATATAGAGTCCCAATGTCTTCTTTATACAAGTAAACTCGGTATAATGTATTTGAATGTTTTAACTTTAAATGTAGGGCCAGCTGTAGTTTAGAGCCTTTTTAACGGCCCCAACTACATCAACAACACCTAATACTGTTGATGTAGTTATTACTACTACAATTAATCAACATAATCATCACAAACCAACGCATTCTCTCTCTCGCTATTCACGTCACTCGCTTTTCTACCACAGAATCATACGTGGACCAATAACAATGAGCGTCCCAAAAATGCCAAACGTAGAATAAAATTTCTGAATTTAACATTCATTTCAACAGGTAAACACACCTCAATTCTATACATTCAAACCACTACTGAATTAAAAGTGGTCATATAATTTATTATCACTATGATTTCAAAGTTTGTAACTATCAAAAATATCAAGATTTAACTAAATATTTCTCAACTTGTAGAGGAAAACAAAGCTATGCTTCAATACCCAGGGTATAACAATATCCTTTGAGTTTGTTTACTTGAAGTTTTTTAATCTAATTAGTGATTTGTTGTGGTTTAAATTAAAACTGAACTCAATCAAATATACTAATTTAAAATATATGCATATAGATCGTCGAATAAGTTTAAGCTAATAGATGATGATAATCTGTTTATCAATTTTTGAAAAATGAGGAAAACCAATTGATAATTAATCAAAAGATGTGTTTATATTGCAGTTTATTCGTTATCTTTATCTTAGTCATGCATATTTGAACTGCACAATGTCCATTTTCAACTCATCACACGGATCACCCGCATATCAATAGAAATCAATAAAGTTAATTGAAGGAACATGAAAGTACTCACATCAATTTAAGAATATAAACTATGTAAGTTTCTTCAATTAAAATCTGTTTCAAGGGCTCGAAATTTGAAACGCAAATACATAGTGATGTTTGATTACCGGCATATTACCTTTCTTAAAATTCCAACAAAAACTCATTTTCAAAGTAAGTATCTCATAAATATACTGAACAGATTTTCCAAAATACTAATTACCAATTTTTACTTTTATCTGGTGAATTCAAGATGCCACTAGTTTTCAATGCATTTATTCAAATTATAATATATTATAGCGTAGTCTTCGATTTACAGGGGGAATCTCACACCGTCATAACATTCTTGGACCTTGAACAGCCGAGTCGAGGTCGCTGTTTGAGTCAGTGCTCCAGCCTGTTTGATGTTCCTGCAAGGACGACTTCCGTTTGCTCAACTAACTCGTTTCGTGGTGATGAATTGTGTAATTAGGCTTGTTAGTAGGAGATAGTTATATTTGTTTAGTATTTCAGCAGTGATGAGATCTTGAGATAAATTGCATTGATTTCTACATTTCCTCTACACAGTGAATCTATTCTACGATGGAAACATCACTATTTCGAGAGGATTTAAAGTTTAACTTTTAAAAAAGGTGTCATAATTAAGCTACTTTGATTGCACATCTACTTTATCTTACAGATTGGTTTCTATCAAGTATTTAGAGTAAATTACTTGTCAAACCTCTATGTTAAAACTATTTGGCTAAAAGCAATCATTAGCTGTATAGAATAAGTAAACAAAAACCGATTCATTAATCCAACTACCTTCCATCTAAATCTTTTTAAACCTGAAAATGACAAATTTTTTGTAATGATTACTTGCTCTTGTACAAATAATTGGGGAACACAACACAAATGTTCAATGGCATACACAAAGATAAACTAGAAAGATTGTATTTTGGACAAGTTTTCTTTATTGGGTAACCCATCATATTATAAGAAAAGTTTTTTTGAACAAAGTGCTAAAATTTTGCTGTTAATGAATATTAAGATTGTATGTACTAATGACAGCAATGCAGTAAATATTTTTATTCTAGTCATAAAACTGATATGTTAAAACATAATTTTAAAATTTATATGAGAAACAATTTTCTGTGATGTTTAAAGCCAGGTTTAATGAAAAATTATCCCTCAGCTTCTTTTGAGGATGTCCTAACCTTTCAAAAGTTTTTGTATTGAATATGTTGTTTTTTAACAGATACTCTAATTTAGGTAAATATAGTTTGTAAAAATTTGTTGCTAATGTGAACTTGTTTGAAATATTGACAATTATTGCCAAAGAATTGAGATATCAACTTCAGTATGGACTAATTTATTGTTGAAGTCCAGCACAAATATTGTTTAGAATATAAAAAATCATGAAATATTTTTGCTTTATTTGGCTTAAATGTTTACAATTGCAAATTTGTTGCCAGATCTGTGGGAGATCATTTTTCAATCATAAAATATTTTATAAAAGGATTTTCTCCTACTCCTTGTTGACTTAAAATGTTACTTTAACTTTAAATGGAAGGATGAAGGCAGTTGGGACTTTTGTAATGATCTTTACTTCTTATTCTGAAGTCTCTCAAATGCAATTGTAAGGTTACAAGTTGCTGCTGTCAGTAAACTTTATGCAAATGCTTAGGCTGTCCCATAAGCTGACTGTAATGCTGTTACTTAGCTAAACAGCTTGGGTATTTATAATTGTTAACAATTATCTTAGATACTGAAAAAAACTTTAATGAATCTACAAGAGCTATTAGGCCACTTTGCTTGTCTAGGATGGGGGTAAATTGCCCTGCATGTCTAGAAAGCTCTTTTCAAATCTCTGATATGCTTGGATTTGTGATGTTTTGTACTAATTTAATGGAGTCAGATTCAAACTTTGTATTGAATTTAAAGTGATTTCTTATATCTTAGCATAATATTATAGAACAATTTATAGCCAAATATATCAAATTTAATTTTATCATGAGAATTAGTAAGAACTCTGAGTGATAAAATGAAGATGTGCACCAGTTATATGAATATTTAATTTTTGCATTCATACATATTTTCAGGGTAATGTTATGTACCCATTATTCTAATGTCCATTTTAGATCAAGCCTTCAATCAGCTAATTGAATTACTGTAAGTATTATTTTTTATGTAGCCTTTTAATTGTTAATATTGTCTCATGGAATTCTTGATGTGCCTATTTTGCTATAAAGTTCTGCTTTTCAGTCAAAAGTAACTTTTCCTGAAATTTATTATGCTAAAAATATAGAAACCTCACACATATGAATTTATCAATTTCTAGCATGAACACTGCTATAACAAAATACTTAACACATTTCCTACAATGACATTTGCAAGTGTGTGTGTAATTCTACCTATTGGTAACATTACTGCATCACTATATGTATAAACTACACCTACAGAGTATAAACTTGATGAATTTTTTCTTAAACAATATGTTTTTCTTGAGGGATACATGAGTTACATTGCAGCAATTGAAATCACAGTGGGTCACATCACAGGAAAGGTGTTCTTCAGATATGAGAAAACATCATCACACTTGTGCACTTTTCTAGCTATTTATTAGCACAGAAAATCAGTGCAACATGCTGTCATGTTAGACTATGCTATGGGTCTCAATTTCAATTGTATGTTTTATTTGCTGAGAATATTGATGATGCTATAAAGAGAGGGTTACATGCTCAAATATTTTTTTCTAAGTATTTCTTAGACTTGGTGGGCCTCTCATTGCAGGTATTCAGTCCTACTGAATTATTATGACTAGGTTAAAATATCAATAAGCTTGATGTTAATTTAAATAATTAAAAATCAGTTTATTAAGTTATAAAAATTTTTAATTGAAAAGTTCTAAATTGAAACATTGGATTTAAGATTATTCACTTTTTGAGGAATTCATTTCATTAACAGAATTCATAACTCACAATTACTTGGTTATCAATTGTGTTTCCTTACAATAGCTCTGTTTTCATACTAAAACTATGTTGCCATACTAGAATTTAGTTACAATAATAAGAAAAAATTCAAAAAATGGTTATATTCTATTTACAACACTGTTTGTAATGTATAAAGATAAATTTTCTCTATTAGGATTCACCACAATGTTGTCATAAGGAATCAGTAATATAGAATAGAAATATATAGAAAAATGTACCTATTTCAATTTATTTGAGTTCTTCAACTAAGTTATGTCTTCATAGTGATTGGGAGCAATAAGGAGTTAAAGCTGATGCTTTATTTCCTGTGTTGGATTTGAAAATCTTTGTGTTCTTTTTCTATGCAATGGTTTGGGATGAGACAGCTGAGGTGTGACTTATGTAAAATTGAATGAAGTCAGGGTAATAAACTTTGTTGATAAATTTATCATAATTGGTTTTACAAAATGTATTTTTCCTGGTGCAGACCTAAACTAGGGTCTGAGAAACGGCGTTGTAGGAGTGGCCACCATCGCCATCGTTACCACAGAAGAGACCACAACTCGCACACCTTTGTTAGCAGAGTGTACCGCTGGTCGGGCTTTTCATCTTCTGCTGCCATCACTGAAGTGCCTGAACAGAGTCACTCCATTTCTCTCCTGCCTGTCTCAGCTGCTGTTGCACATGCAAGTTGCCATCATCATTCTTCAAGAGTTGTGCATGAGCAACTCCTGCTGACTTATGTTCACAAGAGAGCTCATCTTTCATCTCCTGTAAGTAATATGTAAATCTCTCACTTTTTGTGATGGATTTTTCTAGCTGTAATATGCATATACAAGTTAACTTCTATGTTTACAACTGCTCATTTTAGACACACTGACTAGGAATGTGCTAATATTATAAGTACTGGATCCTTGCCAGTTTCTATAACTGCAGCCAGCAACCAAAACTTGTTCTATATATAGTTTTATGTATAATATTTTTATCTAGTCTTTATCTATTACCACAAGCTTCACAATAATGTTGGTAGAATAATAAAGAAAATGTGACATCAGAAATAATATTATTAATATTTATTTTTATTTTTGATGTTCAAGGGCTCTATCTTATCTATTCAGGTTGATGTGTGCAAATGGTTTTCATTTTATTTTTCTTGACTTGGTTGCTCTTGTGGGCATTTGGCTGTTTGTCTTGGAAATGCTATTGAGTTAACTTGATTGAAATGTTCCTGAAATGTGGTTGGATTTTTGTTAAACTTTTTGAATACAATTTTCTCTTTTGAATTAAATGTTTTGTTTTCAAGTATTTCACATATTTTTATGGTCAGAATATCATATTCTTTGCCCCTATCATCTCTGTGCATACTATCTAATTTTATTTCCAAATTCATATCATAAAATTTTAACAGTTGACAGTTTTTCAGTTTCTAAGATCCATTTTAGAGACATTCTTGTATTTGTTCAGGTTTGTATTGCAACTTGTGTTCATTTCCTAAAGACAGCTGCTCAACAAACTTGGATCTCTAGCAGGAAGATTTTATTTTCTGTTTCTTCCTTTCATTAAGAGTGTCTGAGAAGGTCCTGGAGTTGTTTCAGGAGCAGCTCCTCATGACTCTCTTGCTACATTTGTGGCTTCAAAAGATCTTTACTGTACTATTGTCTCAAAAATAATCATCAATATAATTACTTGAATATAAATTAATTAATTACTAATTTGTGATAATTTACATGAATGTTGTAAATTTGATAGATTGGGGAGATGAGCATGTGTGTATTTCTTGTGAACATTTCTCATTAACATTGTTATTGAAAATGATTAGGATCCTTTTTAAACTCCCCTTAGCTTTCACTAGAGCTGTACTGATATATTGGCAGCAATAATATTTCAGGAACAGTCTTCTTCTTTGGCAATTTTTATATGGCACACAGACTACACATCTCAAAATATTTTAACTTGATTTATAGTTTTTGGTCATTTTCAATTTGTAGGTTAGGTAGTGAAGTAGCAGTAATCCTATATATAATTGTTATTTGTGGGCAAGCTTTAAAATTAAATTATTTGAAATTGACTTGTTGAAGATATTGAAGGAATTATTCTTAAGTTTGCTATAAAAAATTTGATTAAGTACTGAAATTAAGTCAACAACTTATAACACAAAAAAGGTAGTCAAGTCAATAATTGGCTTTCATATTTTTGAAGTGTGATTATTCATTGACAAATATGTACTTGCAAAAGTCTTGGTAGTAAATTAAAAAAGTTGGGCAATCTTGAAAACTCATGTTGAAAACAAAATATGTTGCCTGTGTTGGTTAATGCCTGAGAAGCCTTGCTGGGAACAGTCCAAATTGTGGTGTGGGTGCAGCTCTAGTGTTGATGAGTTGAAAGTTCTGTATGATAGCACAGAATTATCATCTTTCTGCATTTTAAGTTTTACTGACACATGATTTCCTGTGGTACAGTGTGGAAGTGTTGCTACAGTAACATCCTTGGCTGGTAAGATGTTTTTTTTTTGGGGTTTGTTACTTGATGTTATTGCACTCAGTTCCTACGGTGTGGTATATTTGGCTTTATTACCATTTGTGTACAAGAATTTCTTCTTTGCATTGACTGTCTCATATTAACTGCACATTCTTTGATGGTGTTCATGCCCATATTAACAATATGCTTTTGTTGTGTGAAAGGCCCACGTTCACTGTACACTTGAGAAGTCTCACATATATATTTGGGTAGTCAAACATTTTCACTTTAACTTTATCAACTTAAGGGGGTTACATACCCATATATATACTGCATATACTTTTGTTACTTGGTGTTTTATTTTAGTTCTTTTACATACTGCACAACTAAATTTGTTAATATTTGATCGTATTTTTCATACCTGAAGTTTTAGTTTTTTGTGTATCCATTTATTTTGAGAAATTGAATTTTGATATTTTAAATATTTGTTGAAATCTTCAAGTTACTGTTTTATATACAAGCTTTTGACCTCTTCATAACAAAGCAGAGGTCAACTGGTTGTTTGAGGATGGCCTCCTCAGGCATGAAGGAATCACAGCTTCACTTTTTCAATCTTCTAATGAAGAATGGATCAATTACCTTCAAAGGGACTTAATACCGATGAAACTTTTAAGAATCTGAGGTCTTCTGCTAAGGATTCTTCAATTTGGTAGATTTTGTGTAGCATAAACAACACAAGAACAATGAAGCTGTCAATGTGAGAAGACAAGGAACTGATGAAAATGAACACAAACCAAATGATAGCTAAAACTAAGAGCTTTACTAAGCAGATGTGTACTGATTTTCTCAACTCAGCCTCAGTTTCTCAGAGTCAGCTCATTTCACTTGGCAGTACCAGAAATCAGCTCCACCATCTTTCTTGTATCATTTAAATTACTCTCCCTCTAGTCAAAAACAGTTGTGCAGAGGAAAAAGTTTAAAAATTTAACTCATACATTATGCATTATACTTTCAAAATTATACATTATACTCTAATAACAGTATAAGAAACCATGGTAGAGAATCAATTTCTCAAATATTTCTGAAACATTAATAAAGGATGTTCCCCTTCCCTCTGTGAACCAACTTTTTCTGACTGGAGGGAGTAAAAAAAAAACAGAGCTGAAGACAGTGGTGCCATAGAAATTGAACACCAAAACATTTGGTCTCATAACTAAAAAATCTTTGGCAAATGTTTTTATGGGGATTTTTTCAATGATTTGCTTTACTCATTTGGTATTGATAATACTCATCCATCCTCAGTAGTTTACAGAACAGATAATGAATGTTGTCTTTGAATTTTTTTCAAGGGAATGATTTACATCTCAACATTTTCTTGTGTCCATGATTAATTAATGAGCAGAAAAAGCAAGGAAAATACTTATTCAGATGTACTTTTGGTTTTATAGCAGCATGTTATGAAAATGCTGTTTCCTTCTCCCTATACGTATTTAGTAATAGTAGTTACTGCATTGTCATGGAAAGTGTTCTGAATATGTATAGTTTAAATAGGTAAACTAGTCTTAATGTTTAATGTTACTATTTTTATATTACTGTAAGTGCCTTGCGTGTTTGAATTTAACCTGCTCTAAGGTTTGCAATATTGATTGTATTCAATCGCTATCATCTATACCTCTGCTCAGTTACCATGTTTTCTGCTGAACTGATAAAATCTACTCGATGAAAAAGCCAAGCGTAACTGAGACACATCTTTGCCCATGTCCAATTCAAAATGTTTTTTTTTTACTTTTTCTTGCTCTGTCATTGTTGAACTTTTAACTTGTGGCTTGTGCTTACTTTTTATTTTGGGTACTTCTTGCTTAGTCTTGCACTTAATTTAGGCCTTGTTGGAATTGATTCTAGCATGCATGGTGTGTTCTGTTCTGTCTCAACTACATTCTTGTTTAAATTCTTTATCTAATCTTCTGCATGTAGAGAAGTCCATTCAATGAGTGCATGGATTAACTTTAGATGAAGCTTAAAATACTGTACATGCACAATATTTATGGCTACTCTTTATTCAACTCACCCATAACTGTATGCCCATACTCTGTTAGTAGCTGTGTAAGGCAAGTAGTGCATTCATATTCTGAAGCTGGGAGGCTGTGTGAGGCTAGGTGACTTCAGACGCTTTTGTTACTTCTGTTTCATCTTAACCAACAGTGCCTGGGTCCAGAAGGACTCTACTGTTGTTGTGACTTCTTTAGCTGTCTTATTTTATATCGTTCTGGGATGCTGATCCACCCAAAATAACATGACTAGTGCCACTGTGACAGCTACTTGTGTTACACTGTGTGTGTGCAGGGATGAGCTGCTTTGAAACTTTTTATTGCCATGATAAATATACGATGTAGCTCGTTCAGTTTATTGTGTTTGTATGTGCCAATCTTGAAAAGTTGGGGTACTTTATTCATGTTCATTTTTGAATATTTGTACTATGTGTGTTGATATCTGAATGGATGTACTGGGTTCCTTATTTATTCAGTTGAAATTAGATGTGAAATAGCTGTTTACAAGTTTTATTTGTGGAATCAAGTACATGGCATCATAAATTTATAATATGCTTTGGTCATTGGCATTACAGTAAAGTAATGTGACAGTTCAATAATACTTCAATGCCTCAAATTAATCTTTATTAAAATGATAAAGCAGCTTTAATTCATGCTCTGCTTGTTTCACCTTACCTTTACTGATGCTTAAATTTTTTTTGGCAAAATTTAATTGATTTTGTGTTAGTGTAAATTGGATAGTTTTTACTAACACTTGATCCAGTTTATTTTGAGTAGCTGTTTGTTCTTACCAGCTGAGTTGAAAGCTCTGTGTAGCTGCGAGGTGCTTTGGGAGAACAAACAGCTCAGTCTGTCCTGCTAGCAGTAGAAACTTTGTCTTACAAAGGTATTCGTGTGTGTGCGTGTGTGTCTAACACAGCGGCGACCGGGCCCTAGGGCATGTCATGTGATGTCTCTGAGCAACTCTGACGACGATGACGACTTTGTGACGCCCCTGCAGAGCCTCCACACCTCCAGACTCGGCCTCGCCACGCCACTCTCACGCACCACCTCGGTAAACATCTGTTGTGTGAGGCATGCACTTCTAGGGGCAGGTTTTTACTAAGCTTGACGTGCACGTCTGCTTGCTCAGTCCATGCAAACTGAATGCTAGTAAAGGAAAGCATCACTGGCAGTAAATGTACTGATTATCTTCGCTTCAGCTGTTCAGCTTGCGTGTTCTGTTGTGGAGGGAAAATGACTTCAGAATGTTATTCTCACAAGGAAATTGGGTTCAGTTTTCAATGATGGTTTCTTGTTTAATTGCCAGGATTGTTGAAAAGTCACATGCCTGGAACTTGTTCAGGACTTTTATTTTGCGTAATGTTTTAGTATGACTGCACTTAATATAATTACCACAGTGTACCTGCCCAAGAAATAGGAGGTACGGTTGGAGAGGTAATCTATTAGGGCATCTATTGAATGCAGTGCTCCTTTTGTACATTTTCAGTATAATAACTGAAAAATTTTGTCGTCTACCGACGCTCAGGACAAAATTTGACAGAATTTTCACCCGTACTTCTGAGCTTGTGATGAAGTTCATAGATCAAGCTTGAATTCCTTGCTAAAACGAATTTTATTCATGTTTCTTTCCTCTTATAAGTTGTATGCTCTAAGCGATTGCCCACTAGCTCATTGTTTTTTCTGTGTACAATATTTTTTTATGACGTTCAATTAAAATTATTTCTTCTGCTTCTGGTACTTTCTGGTGAAGATCAAAGCTCAATGCTCTCTGACAGCATTCCTTGAGGTCTTATTTGGTCCAAACGGTTTCCTCTTACACCCAGTCTTGGAACAAAGCCTAGACGACCACGCTCTTTACTTTCTGTGTAACATTAATGTAGATTCATCTTTTAGGCTCACTTGTGAAAACTTTCAGCACAAACTTCCCAACATACCTTGAGACATTTGTTTCTTGACTCGATTTCTTCATTGCGTTTGACATTTTATTTAGAGACCAATACATACACCGCTTTTCTGCCTTCTGTGGCTATCAGCGCGTAACTGAACAGATGTTTGTGCTCCTGTACTATGTACTTCTAGAGTTAGGTTGTCACCGAATTTTTTAGGTGGATTCACCTAAATTGAGTAGAAACTATGAATAGCGCTTCATCATGTAATGAAAAGATAATACTGCTTTATAGTTGGTAGCCGTATTTTACATCAACTTATTTGTTATCTGTTTCATCACTGTTTTTTTCATTATTTGTTTTTTCGATTCTAGCGAAAATATGAACGCAAGAGGCAGGTGTGGCCCGTTCGACCCTCAGTATAACATGCAATAATTTATTGCACAAGCCTTTACATACGTACCTTACTAATAGATTTACTAGACCTTAAACAGTGAAAGTTATTTGATGAACCTTCATTGCTTTAGTGCAGTATGAAATCAAGGTGTCTCATACGGCATCAAGATTTTATCCTGCGTTAATATTTTTGTTCACGTAGAGCTATCATTACGAGAAAATGTTGTTTTACTATAATTTTTGTGTTATCCATGGTCTTTATTTTTGCGATAAAAAATACTCAAATTAGCACTTCATTTTCGGTGTGTAGAATCACTTTTAAAACAAGTTTAGTGTTTGATTAATAATTGTGTATTATAACTTCATAGAGAATCATCTACCTTCTGATGTTTTTATTGGTGTGCGTGGAAGCTTGTAGAAATGTATGCTTCATTTCCATTTCAGAGCAATATGTTGGCTGGTGCCAAAAGGAAAATTTTCAGCAAGAAGGTACTCGGTTTGTGGTCTGATTTCGCACTTTTTGTTAAAGATTCTCCTCGTGAGACTTGAGGCTGAGTTGAGTGGCACGTGGTCGAGCACTTGCGTTTGCAATCAACGCTCAATACCTTAATTTTTGTTGCTATGTTTATTATTCTAGGAAATTTTGAAGGAATAGACGTTCTGGACTCAAAGCCAGTAGTTATTGCTCTTTTTCCTGACTATAATGTGTTGAAGTGTGACGATGGTATGATGTTCATCTTTTTTTTTAGTTATCAGAGCCTGTGCTTTGATCCTCTTGTATATTCCTGATTATTTCTGAGTAATTACGCTCAGAATGATAGAAAATTCAGATGTTAGGGCTTTGCTCGTACTGCTGTTTGAACTGCTCGCAATCTGCATGTAAATTATTATTGTTATAATT
This sequence comes from Trinorchestia longiramus, assembly GCA_006783055.1. Lineage (NCBI taxonomy): Eukaryota > Metazoa > Arthropoda > Malacostraca > Amphipoda > Talitridae > Trinorchestia > Trinorchestia longiramus. The sequence goes on from VCRD01004332.1 coordinate 30,478, forward strand.
ATTTTTTAATTAAACTTAAACTTTTTGACTTCTTCACTAGCTCCAAAAATGCACACAAAAGTTATTAAAATATTTGAAAAAAATATAGCTTGTCTAAACAACAAATAAATAACGCGTTAATCATTTCAAGTTTTGTTCAAAATCAATGAATTGAACATATACGATGTTATCAAGAAAGAGAAAGCCCAATGATTTGCTTTACGATTCCCGTTGATCATTATTCTAACTGTAAACTCAACAGTAAAATTTCTCGAAACACACACGCGACACTGATACTTCATTTTGTTCTATGAGAGTGTTCAGTTTGCTAGCATTTAATGCGTTCAAATTGATACGAGTTTCGACGAAATATTCGTCACTCTACAGCTACATTAACTTCATTCAAACCTTTTCCAATCTTGAAAAAAATGTTCCATCTTTCTGATGTATTTTCACGCTATTGGCTTAATGCACAATCAGCTTATGCGTCATTGCTTTGCATTTGTGAACTTGAAACGAAATGACTTTAACGATTTCAGTATATGCTTTTACCCCAAAATTTGATCATATGGTCGAATCTTTACGCCTTGGGCTGTGAAGCTCCGCCCTTGTGTGGTAGACGAGTAACGCTCCAGCGTCTGCCTATAATTAACGCATATTCACTAGGACGGTGATGGTCTATGTCTCGTGCACGTGTATGCCTCAGATACTCCACTGTAATGTATGGGTTCTAAACATGCATTGTTAGGAGCCTTGCATGCATTTGCTATGCTTAACACATTGACTTTCACGCTGATTTCTGGTTAACATTCTCCCGACGAGAATTAAAAAACTGAAAAATAAAGGGTTGGAAATTATAAATACTTGGTAAATTTTTTAAAAATTTACTTTTTTGAGACTCATGAGTCCTTTTAGTTATTCAGTTTTCCTTGTAAGTCATGTCACACTTGGAAGACGAAAATACATTGTGTGACACATGTGTGACTTGGCAGGCACAGTGTTACTTGGATCAGGTCGCAACGTATGCATTGTTGATTTCATCCAACGCTCGCTCTGAGGCAGTGTTACCTGCTAAAAGCGTAGGCGCTCAGTTTGACCGGATACTAAATTGATTTCACACTTTTTACTGTAAAATATCACACTGTTTGGCATACCAATTAAATCTCGCTTATTAACCCTTTAACGACCAGTAGGACACTGATGTCCTCTTCAGAAAAAGTGTACTAAAACAAAACCTAAGATGTCTATCAGCCCAACACGGCACTCAACACGTTAAGAACGTCCACGACAAGTCCCGGTCATGCTTGTTTTAGACGCTACCAGCAGTGTGAACGTGTTGTGTTACTTGACACTGCATGACAATTATGCCTGACAATGCAGGAATACATGACACAAGGCCATTAAAAGAGGGAGCTGTTAATTGAAGGGTCGTCACGCCTGCCAGTGGTCAAAACACGATCACTTTACGAGGTGCCAGAGCTCCCATTTTCTGCTGTGCTTGTAATCTGAAAACATCGCTGGATGTTTGTCTTGATTAAATTTTTCTTCTTCGGGTTTCTTGTAGCGGTGGCTGATAAATTAATATTTGCATGTTGACACTGTTTTTACGTATATTTTTATTCGCTTGACTTTTTCATTTCTTCGAGCTGTTTAGGTAGTATCTTTTACATTGCCCAGCGGGCTGTGCTAACCGAGGCACTACAACTTTACCTTTTTGGGCTGCCACTCACGTTGAGACTTGATCAACATGCACTGTTGAAATCACTTCATTTAAGGGCAAGTGTTGGTACCCATAAATATCGGAGTTGTGTTTTGAAAACATGATATGACCGAGAGGTCGTTGATCCTTCATTTATATATTTGCTTTCTTTATTCTTGGTTGTGAAATTTAGTATTAGCAGTTGAATTTTATTAAATTGCGAATGTACGAACAGGTACTCAAACTATCTGTGAGTAAATACAGGGTGTCTCAAAAAAATGTACTCATCCGTTAACCGTTGCTAACATGCTGTCTTCTTTGTGTTGCAGGTGTGAGGTTCGAACCTTTGCGAACATGATTAAATGTGATTAAAGAATCATGTTCGCAAAGGTTCGAACCTCACACCTGCAACACAAAGAAGACAGCATGTTAGCAACGGTTAAAGGGTGAGTACATTTTTTTGAGACACCCTGTATTAATTTAATCTACATTCTTGCAGTGATTCGCACTGTCACTGTACAGGTGCACTGATATACAATTTTGCCTAGAACTATCAACACAAGCTAATGAACCATAAGTCTATCGCCTCTCTTCTACTTAATGTATGTGAAGATAAAAAAATCTTGCTTTATTAATTTATTAATGGTTGAAAGACAAGCTAGCAGAAAAAACTTCAATATCACGCCGTAACTGCGCCTAGGCGTCTAGTTTGTGTCCTCAAACTGCGAATTTCATTTGAACGAAAATGAGATTTATCAAAATATGGTCTGTAACACTTATTTTTTATTGTTTTAGGGTCGTCATAGCGCGAATAATTTCACATTTTCTCCACGGGAGCTCTCCTGTATTCGATGAGCCTCATATCTCTTTGTGCTCAGTTTTATCGTATTATTTTTTCTCATAAGAACATTACTGAAAGACTCCTCATGGTGGATTGCAACCTATGAACTAAAAAGGTATTTAATCATAAACTGTAATTAAATGCGATAAAGCATGGATTGATATTATATTTTGCATACCAATTTGCTACAGGATGTTCACTAAAATTTTGAAGTCTCAATTCTACACCCTAAAAATTTATTGTTTTTGGTTTTATAAAGCATCGTGATATTAGATCGATGTATTCCCACACCGACTTATCTGCTAGAAGTTTGAAGTTACATTTACTCGCTGTCTTGCTTGTCTTTCCTCATGTTGACCACGTACTTAACATAGCGTAAGTAGGTGAATTGAGTAAAACCAATCTTCATACAGGATACGGTAGAATGAACTAACTTAGTTACAAGGTTAATAAATGCGAAATTTGTTCGCATTATAATGAAATTTTTATCAGTGTTTTTTGCTCTCCTCTTTTTATTAACATTGAAGAAAATTCCAGAAAATGCGAAAGAGTAAAGATCATAAAATGTGTTCATGAAATGAAAACAGAAAATAAAACGAAATGACGTGTATGTTCTGAAAACAAATATATTTTCCGTTCTTTGTTCTATTTCACTTTCATTACACCTACAAACGTGTGAATCATTTTAGCGCACCTTGTATTATTGAAGCTATATCTTACAATACTGTTTAATATATATTGATGCGTATGTGTGCTACCAAAGAAAGAAAGTGACGAGTTTTGCTTCAAATCTTCGAGTTACTAATGGAAACCGAAGGCTCAAAGCATCAACGTATTCATACTTACGTTATAGGTAATAGAGAAACGTCAGTGTGTTTAGGCTGCTCACCGCCACATGACTTCATCGGTGATGCATGAGGTACATCATGTACATCACTTGACTAACATTCCAGTTTGTTTCGTGACCTGCGTGTGACGCTACTCTTAATATTTGCTACTAACAAAGTTCATGTAACACGAGTACTTTCTCATAGATTCAGTTCCCTTAGTCTTTGTAAGGTAAAATTCAACTGTCCTTTGTCTGGCTATTGTCGTGTATGTTCTGGAATTATTTGTATAGAGCAAGTTGCTTTTTCCGAACGAGTTGTGTGATGTTTGTCCAGCTGTACCTGTCGGCGAGCGACATCCCAATCCTGGAGAGCTGCGCTGCTGCAGGCTGTAGTGCTGCCCACATTCTACCGCGAGGCACAAGCGCTGGTCAGCTCGGCGACAAGGCACCAGGGACAGCGAACTCCTCTTCAGAGGAGCACAACTCTGCCCACATGGACGACCTACAGCTCATCACGCACCAGAATCACCCGTCGCCGGAGACAGATGATCACCATGAGCTCACCGCGCCTCAGCTCGTGAGTCAGCCGTGTTGTGCGTTCACCTCCTGCTTCCAATCGTCTTCAGAAGAGCCGAATTATACCGATGAGTGTGCAGTATGCGTTGTGTACGAATTTTTTAAATCTCGTGGATGTTCCATAAGCCTAACAGAATAACTTTGAATTTACAATGCTCTACTCGTAAATAATCTATGAAAAGCCCATAGTTCGCCAAGTTGGTATGTCATGAAAATTTGCTGTTTAGTTGGCTATAGGCTTGCGGCACGCTTCTTGAGTTAATTTCTTTTACGTTAGGCTTTTTGAGTTAATTTCTTTTACGGTAGGCTTTTTGAGTTAATTTCTTTTACGGTAGGCTTTTTGAGTTAATTTCTAATGACTGTTATTTACACGTGATAATTGTAACCTTTACCAAAAGAAGAGTACATGGACAGTTCATTTTTACAGAATGGTCCGAACTACTCGTTCACATTCCGCGACGGGATGCGGAGCATTGATTACGTCTTGGTGTGGCAAGAAAGTAGCAGTAACATTGACAACAACCCTGTAGAGGAGGAGCGGCAGCTCACTGCTCAGCAGCTGCAGAAGCGGCAGCAAAAGAAGGACATGCTCGACATGCATGCTAAGCGGCGCAAAATATTTGAGGGTAAACTCATGGAAGAGGGCATCGTTCTTGAAGAGGACCAGGTCTCTGAAGTGCCTCTCAGGTCAGTCGTTTATCTTCTTCACGTTCAGCATATTCTCCAAAGAAAAAAGATTTTCTTTCTAAAATTGCGCGTAAAAAATTCCCGTTGATTAAGAACAGTGTATTTGTACATACCTTGAATGGTTTTCCTGAAGTTGATCGTGTGGGGAAATTCGCGATTACCCATAGAATTGGCTCATTAATTTATACATTTGCTAATAATATTGATTTTTACATTCTAGGTTGACGAAGTGTGTTCTGTTTACGGGATTGTTGGTAAATTATTGGTTTCTGACAAAGAAGAGGTATGAATGCTTCGACAGTATTATCAAATAAAGGTCTGGCATTTATCGAAAAGTGTGCTTTAATCCTTTCGCTACCGTTCGCTTGATATGTCGCAAACAAACTTTAAAGATCATTCCCTTTAGTCCCATATTCTAAATATTCCGTTCAAAATTACGACAAAATTGCATAGAGATTAGTGAAGATAAGTGGTAATTTACGCAATATTTTGATCAGTATGAAAAGAATTTGGTCGTGAAAGGGTTAAGAGTCGACCAAAAGTGTTAATTGATGTGCATGACATTCAATACGAGCAGTTATTGCATAAGGAAACTAGGAGAATTTTTAAGCCGCTATTTGTCGTGCTATGTACGCATAAGACACCTCTCTAAAAATTTGTCTTGTTCGCAGGTTTGTGAAGATACACGCGCCCATGGAGGTGTGCTGTCGGTACGCTGAGATTCTCAAACTAAGGATGCCTATGAAGGAGGTGCGTTTATTGTCTTACTTGAAGCTCTTTGGATACTGTATATTGAAGTAGGAAGAAATTATATTCCCTCTCAGTTTGATCGACTGTTCATCTTCATGAAGTGTGTGCGTTTCTCTCACTTCAGAGCCTATGCATCCTACTGATGCTGCTTGTGTTATCAGTGAGATTTAAAAAAATACTGAGAAAGTGAGACTAGCATTAAAATGTATGAAATATAGCTCATAATGGGTATAGAAACCCTCAGTTTTATTTTATTCAGGAAATATTTCTAGACCACTTCATGATAGCAGATTATACCAGTATTTCAAATGTCTACTCTACATGTGTGATGATGTGCGTGTTTTTCTCTTTAGACTTTAGTTTGAAAATAATTTACAGGGAGAAATTTTTACTTGCACTTTGATTACTCTTGTCGTCTGTCACGATTGTGTCCAACGCATTCAAATGAGTAAAACTATTTGCAAGCCAAGCAGTTTGAGAACTATTCTGTATTTGGAATGTTCACATAAAATATGAGAAGGAATTGCTTATTCATGTTTTAATAAGTAACCCAGTAGATCATTTTTGCACAGCGTCGCTACTGTGCACTTCACATTTCACGTAAATGTCTTCCTGTACCTAGAAGTGATGGTAAGAAAACTCGTCCTCGTTGAGCTCTCGTATTGTTAGAGAACTGTTCTCATTTATAGACTGAAGGTGAATCTTTTTGTACTTTTTGAGTTGTTGAATGTTGAAAGTTTAGTATTTTGTTTGCTCACGCTTTTTTTGATTGTCTTGATTTGTTTGGTCACTTTGAAGAGTGCTCATTTATTGCGAGTGTAGTTTTTTACTACTTTGCTTTATTTTTGGGATGCTACTTATGTACAATGATCGATAGTTTTTCTCCGACTACGGTGATATTGAGAGAAATAGGGTATAGAAGTAAGACAAAAGTATCTTGGAATTATTGTCCTTTATTCAATAAATGATAACCAGCGATTAGTCAGTTAATTATCTATGAAATGAGTTGGCTTCTCAAACATTTAAGCAATTCAAGCTCCAACAAACTTCCTGTCCAAGAAAGCTGGTTCTTTATCTCGGTTCACTCTCCTCGTCAGTGTATTACGATGCTTTCAGAGTTTACACAAGTGGCCACACTAGCCCGAATATCACGTATTTCCTACACTCACAATTTAAGACTCCTCAGATCTTCATCTTCTCAAACAACCTCTTTAGTTTGAACCCTTTGAGTACTTCAATGCTATAGGCTTGCCGCCTTTGTTAGTTATTGGTCTTTATAGCGGGGATCTTATGATTGCAGAAGACCTGACACGATGATCCTATCTAATTGCAAATGAAACCTTCGTGTCTCAGCCAACAGCTGCATCTCGCAAGACCTTCATTGAGAAGGCCGGCGAGCTCATGTTTGAGCTATGGAATGAAATGGTTTGTGAAGAGTGATGCATTCACGCTCTGCTAGTCTACCGTGCTTGGTGCTGTGTGAACCATTTCTATTGCTCTTGGTGTGATCCAGATCTGCCAGCTGTCCTGTTCAATTGTGCTGAACGTCGTTGGCACTGCGTTAACCTGCGCATGTTAAACTTCTTCAGTGTGGTGTGCTGCTTTAACCTTCTTTCCTCTCTCTCACACATTACTGAGATTGAAGCGGAGTGCTGCATTTTCTTAGCTGTTTCGTGAGGTTCTGCTTGATTCAGTGTACAATAATGAGTACTCTTTTCCGTGGATTCGGTGAAGCAGCCATTGATGTTTTAGTGTTCGATTTTATTTCAGAGTCTTCTAGTAAAAGTATATTGTACCAAAAACATGGGCATTACTCTGCTGTACTAGGCCCAATGGTATACTTTATTTTGTTAGTACTTCTTGCTTACTTTCACGGCGAGCTGATCTTACCGTTGCCCATAGTCCTTCTGTTAGCCCGTTTGAGCCTGAATTATCATGTGATGGAATGGAAAATTATTTTATGGTATGAATGGGTTATTAAGAGGTTAAATAAAACAAAAAGTGCAATAGTTATGAAACATTTATTTGAAACAAAAGTTACGATATGTTGCTCTATTTCTACATCCGGCAGATGCAACATCCTTAATACCCTAAAAGTAGCTTTGAAGCGAATGAAGTCTATAGTGTACATCTGTCCTGAAAGGGTTAACTGAAGAGTAAATAATGATGGCCACAACACATCATTGGGAGTGTAATGTGGCCTACTACCCATTGCCTGTCAGCATTCTGCATTCCATCTCCTTACCTTACCCATCTCCATACCTCATTCATCTTCTTACTCTCTGACTGCCAAAGTTGTGGCAAGTCTAAACCTTAGTCTTGACCTAATTCATGATCGTAAACGACAAAGTTTCAGGTCTCATACCGTAAAAACACGGTTAGTTTACTGGGGACTGAAAACCTGTAGGTACTTCTTCTAAACAACTTATTTTCAAAAGCTTGTAGCGTAGCCCAGTCCAGCCTCTGTTTGGGCGGTGATGTGAGTTTAAATGCACCATGTACTTCAAGGTATCTAAAGCTCGATATATTGTTATGAAAATATAGTTATCCCTAGACGACGTCTTAAACGAAGACGTGAAGTAAACCTCTCTTAAGAGGCACGTGAGTTCCGATGGTTATGTGTTAGAAAACCGTCCATTTTAATAGCTCTTTACTTACTTGATTTTAAAATTTATTAAAAACATAACACTTTCTACGAATATTTAGAATTAAATAACAAATCTATCAAATTAAGAAATCGAAATTTGTGTCCTAAACAAGGGAAATTTACGAACAAAATTTAAGGATAATTTTTGAAAGATGCTCGGTGGCAACTACACTCTGTTGTCAATAATGTTTTGTTCAATATTAGCACATTTAGTGGCGACAAAGGCCAAGAGAATAAACCAATAGTAGAACCGAAGAAAGTAATCCATCCGAAGAATCCAACTTGACCTGGTCTTTTCGAGTTGCAATGCTCGTAGATTTCTTATATTACTATCTACGGTCTACAGTTATAATATATCACGGGACATTGGTGAGGTACAATTTGGTTTAGCAAGTAAGCTTGTCGTACTGGGAAGAAAGTTCAGAATGTGCGAAGTAAGGTCAAAGTAATGTTATTAAAGAAAATGTGCCCCAACGAATGAATGTTATCAACACTGGAAGCTTTATCATTAGTTCCGACCGATGCACAGTACCAACTCCTGTTGGTAGTGTGGAGTGAGAATCGAGGGGACGAAATTTTGAGTATAATATATACCGAAATCTATTAGGTGCTCACACCTATGATTAGGGACGCGGAAGCCAGTCAAGCGGCGATTAACAAGCAATCCTATAAACAGTCTTAAAATTTTCAGGGGGCAAATCACAATGGACGCATACAGAACGCAATGGACACATGCAGTATAGAACGCAATGGACACATCCAGTACAGAACGCATTAGACACAGCACGCAATAAACACGTACAAAACGTAATAGGGGCATACATAACGCAAGACTCAATAGCCCTTCACATATATTGAAGGCCCTTCTGTAAATGTAACTGATCAAGCAAGCTTCTAGTGACACCGTTCTTGATCGATTGGGTTTATAAATTTTGTGTTTTTGATAAATCTTTCATTAATAGGTTTAACAGCTTTGTTGCTTACCTTCCCTCATTGACGAGGCTTCGTATGAGCTCGCTTCAGTCTTGAGTTTTATTTCGTAGATTTGTTTTTATTGTGAAGTGTTGCTCCAAGTCTCTGAACTAATTTTAGTTTATTTTTCTTACAGAAAGTGGACCAGTGCTTCCTAAAACAACGATTTATCCTTCATGTGAGCCCTCCATTCTGCATGTCGTACTAACTTCTTTTGCACGATTTCATCTAACAATAAAGATCCACTTCATGCAATGTAACTCCCTCCTTATTGGAGTTTCTTTTGTAATGTGTTCATTGTTGTTTTGCGTATAATTATCTAACATTTTGTTTTTATTTGTTGGCATAATTTCATTCAGTTGATACTGTTACACAAAGTAACCCATGCTACATTTTGATACATGCTAGAGTTTACGAAGATATATACTCGTACCACTAGAGTGAGGATATGTTCCTTGAGAAGTGCTACGTATATGAATCATTAAATTTATGTGAATCAGAGCTTCCTTCGGTCTAATAGCAAAATAATTGGCTTTTTCTTTTTGCAATAGACATGTCAAGTTCATGAAATATTTTTGTAGTACAAGCGCAATGAAGATAGAACCAAAGTTGTTAGTGCCATTACGCTTGTGTAGTTAAATTTCTAGTAGAATTTACTTTTCTAACATGTAGCTATTCGCAAAAATCATCCATCCCTCATTTTTTGGGTATCTGGATATTGATATATTTCATTAGTTTCATTACTATTATATGTCTGATTCAGGGAGAAGTTGCATGACAATATCGAGTCACAGTTGGGAGAATCTGAGGAATTATTTATACCTGAAGTTATATTCTATTTAGCTGATATCAAATCAACCTGTCCGTGGGTAGGGGCTCGTAAATTTGTCTGTCCGCATCTTTCACTTCGAGGTTAAAGTATTGGCCTGCTTGAGACACTGCATTTAAACTGCCGAGTTAATAATGGGGGAGTTTTGGTGTAATGTTTCTCTACACAGCATACGTGAGAATACTAAACTAATGTTGATTTTGCACGTTACTCGTGTGTTATATTCTTAATTTAAGTGTATTTGTAGCCATCTTGTCAATTGTGTTTATCTTTTGGTTGTTAGTAGATTAATTATTAACCCTTTAGCGACCAAGTGGACTATTCGGTCGCCTTTCACGGTCTTTGGGAGAATTGTTCTAATAATTAAACAGTGAGCAATATGAGGTTGCTACTAGGTTTGAACGCTTCGGCATGTTACAGCGTCGTTCTTTTGGCTGCCTGGCTCTCAGCGTGCTTCATTGCATCAGTGTACAGACGGTCTTTGTGAGCTTAAATGTAGAAACTAGAAAAACAAATTGGTCGCTAAAGGGTTAAACGTACGTATTTTGTGTGGGATGTCGGTGTTAACCAACTGACAGTGGCATTTTGGTAGCTGGCTTAGTAATTTGATGATCAGTTAACATTGTGAATAGTGTGCTTGCATTAACGTGCAGGGAATGCATTCAAATCCTAGCGTTCAGGGATGATGACCTTGCTTTAGCAATAGCAGTTGGGTTGAATTGCTTCTTTGCTTCGCCTGCATTCAGCTGAGACTTGATATTTTGTAATATTTTAGGTTTGCTATGTAATTCCTACTAGCAGTTCAGCTTTTGCTATAATACGTAGCGTTTGCTCTTCCTATTATAAAGCTTTTTTCTGAATTAATTGAACTAAAATGTTACATTGAGTAGCAAAGATAATTAAATAGTCAATGATCTAGAATGTAGAAAAAATATTACATCGTGTAGCAAAGATAGATCTTCTATTATTCGTTATATGTTCAAATTAGGAAGTTTGTGACTACAGAAAATTATGTAGTGTTTTTTCTATAATAATCTCTAAAAACTTAGCTATTTGGTACTTTTCTATGTAAAGTCTATAAATTTAAGTTTTACTAGTTTGAAATGTCTGCTTAAAGTAAAAAACAATACCTTTTAAAAGTAGTTAAAGTTAAAGGACATTAGTATACATTACACAAACGGTAGTAGCCTTATTATTCTTGAAAATATTACTGTACATGCAAGGACGCTTGAAATGATGATGTTCCGCCTAGCCACGTGCAGGACCAATTGTGGAGGATAGAGTTATGACTTGACACAGTTATTATAGTGGCATAACATCATTTGAAGTGACGGCCTTGCAAACTGTTACTGCATATGCTAGGGCGCTTGAAATGATATGTCACGCTTGAAGTGACCTTGCAAACTATTACTGCATATGCTAGGGCACTTGAAATTATACGTCACGCTTGAAGTGACCTTGCAAACTATTACTGCATATGCTAGGGCACTTGAAATGATATGTCACGCTTGAAGTATACACCTGTAATTGTTGTGGCGCAGTTCCCAGGGCTGCCAGCGCTGGAGATCTCTGCGCCGGCCGTGCTGCAGGACGTCAGTGACGTCATCAGCCGCATGTTTAACTTCGTACGCAACAACCCTGCACACTTCCCCCCCATGGACAGACACTTCAACGCCGTCTACAGCAGGGACAAGGAGTACTTGTGAGTCTGCATCTGCTCTGTCTTCTGGGCTTCGTCAGAGAATTTTTTTTGAGTGTTTATTCTTGTAAATGCAGGATATTTTTTCTTGTCGATCTTGACATTTGAATGTGCACGTTTTAAAATTTATCGAGTAAATAAAAACGTAAACTTATTCTTACGTATTTATGTTTTTGTGCATCTTGTGATACTTAGTTCAAGTTTAAGAACTGTTACCTGCTTTTTCCAACTGATCAGGTTATGTAGCCTTACATCGGCATAATTCTTGGTATTTTGTCGCCGATGTGTGTGATTGTTTCTCTCCTTCCACCTTACCTCACTCCTATTCTGGTGCCTGTGCGTGACTGATGTCTGACGGCATATGACTTGAGTGGCAACCCGAGAATGTACCACTGGACTCGTTCCTGTTGGTATATTTTATTCTATTCTAGACGGGTCAATGTGAATGAGATCGATTGAGTGAATGGGTATGTTACCTATTGGGCGATTCATCTTTGAGAGTCGGTATAAATCGAGCTGGCCATCAACACCCAAATACTAAGAATAAATTACTCTGATCTCCCTTGTCCAGTACGTAGCTAGAACAAGATGCTGCGATCATGCATCGTCTTTCATTGTTGACTCATGTGCAGATTTAACGTGAACGAGGACTTCTTCAATGCGGCCAATCGTGCCCGCATCATCGACTTCATTCTGCGGCGCAAGCGTTTTTGTGCTGAAGATGAAGAGGATGATTTTGCTTTTGGTATCGAGAAGTTGTTGAATGATGGCACCTACATTGCGGCCTACCCTATACACGAGGCGAGTTTTTGCTTTCAAGGACTGGTGACGCTAATAGGTAGACTTATGTATGTGCTGAAGCCCCACGTGCGAAATACGTGTGTCGTGTAGAGTGTGGCATCACATGGTGTGTAAGTAAATTTAACAATATCCTCACTTTTATTTAATGTTCCACCTGGTGTGATATCTCAGGAACTTGGAAAGTAGTCAGGGGTCTTTTCAATTATTGTCAAATTATGGTGCATTCCAAATGAAATTATAATAGTACACTCTTAATAAATTATAATGTCCCTGTTTAGGTAAACTTTGTAGTGTCTGCATACCAGTAAAGTAAATGCGATGTTGAGTTTGATTTCGTTGCAATTAATTGTTTTTGTTGGTGTTTTGTTCGTGATGATAACGAATATGTCATTAATTTTTTACCCTGTTATAATGCCTCGATTCAAGGCATTATTCTCGACCTCAATTAACATATTCTTCTGTTCTTTATTTAGGGAGACGTTAATTCTGGCCAGAACGCTCGAGTAATACTCTTCAAACACTGGGCTTCCATTAGGAACTTTTACAAGTGAGTAGTAAAAGTCTACGAGAATTTAAACTGATGTAAAATGTTTTTTCTGCATTGATGATGGCTAAAAAAAGTAACTGTGGTATATGTAACATTCACTGATGCGAGTAGCTGTTGAAATGAGGTTTCCTCTGAGAAAGATAGTGCTACGTGTTCGAGAGAACTTCACATCAAATAATACATAGAACATTCTCGTGGCAGTCTGAAGGAGCTGAATTAAGGTACGCTAGAGTGAAGGAAAGCCTTAGCGGAGGTGGATGACAAGTCATGGACCTTTTGACCCGCCCAGCACGTTAGAGTAAATTTTCCGAGTATGTTTTTGTAAAATGTTTGATAACTGAGACAGTTGAACACGCTTGAAGCTCAATCGGCTCTGTAGTTTCTGAGTGGTGTACTTCTGGCTAATGTAAGACTTTTAGACGAGTCCGCCGTTCGTGTTAACAACTTTAGAACTCATACGGCTTAATAGTTTTCGAGTTGTGAGTTTTTGATATTAAATATTATTAATGTGCCAGTGAACAAGTCATTTTCGCTTGAAGTAGACCTGTGGTTGTGATAACGTGCTTGGGTGCCCAGGTACCAGCCTCTGGATCACATCAAGCGCTACTTTGGGGTGAAGATTGCGCTTTACTTCGCGTGGCTTGGATTCTACACGTACATGCTCATCCCCGCCTCAATTGTGGGCTTCCTGTGCTTCCTCTACGCCGCCTCCACTATCAACCTCCACCAGCCCAGGTCAGTAGGCCTGTTTCTATGAACGCTGCTAGTATATTCATGCACTTCAAGGAAGCAATTATTTAATACTAGACAATTCCCGTGGAAGTTCCACGGTTTAGATTTTACTGATTTGGAATTATTATAATGATGAATGCATTAAAGATTTGCGACAAATTATTGTGCTTTATATGAATATTTTTAATTAACATATACAGAACTTGTGTATCTTGTCTACCGATAACATGGCCCAGATAGTACCCGTTGAAGTTCCTTGATTTAAAAGTGGTAAAATTCAGGGTCTATTAAATAAAATACATTTTTCAGTTTTATCCGTGGTGCTATCAGAATCTGAATATTTTTCATGAATCTAATACTAAGAATGACCGACGTGTGTTTATATATTTATTTATTTATATGTCGCGTGTCATTTTCAAAAAAAATTAGAGAGATCTAGAGCCTTATATACTCGAGTCCGTATCGTAGATACCGAGTTCGGCGGGGTATTGCCCTAAGATTCGGGTACATTGTACCCGAATATGACATGAATTGCCGAGTCAATTGCAGCAGTAGAAAACTAAGTGTCTTAGTTTTCACTAGGAATGTTGCCATTAAAGAAATAGTTGATTAAAACGTTTGTCCTTTGTAAATATATATAAAACTAATATATTGCATTACGTTCTTATGTGTAACTTCATTTAATATCTTTCCAACAGTATTTGTCATCATTTTTGATGGCACGGGTATCATCACATAATCTCTGCCGTCATTTTTGACGGCTGGGTGCACTAGTGTATATAGAATTTCTATTTATCTACCGATAACATGGTCCTGTAAGTGAAGAAAGCTAATAACGGAAAAAATCGAGTATTTTATAGTGATACGGCGCCTTTGGTATCCACAATATAATGCTTGTAATACATGCATACTCGTTCTGATTTCAGTTCAATAATTTTTCTTCAGTAGTTGATAGAAAGTAATGGGACGGACACACACAGATAGAGAGAGATGGAGATACATAGTTGATTATACAGGGCGGCCCATAATAAGGTGCCTTTTTGTCTGCTGATGAGTGCATGGAAAAAGAGTTTCCGTTGTAAACTGTTGAATTATAATTAGTTTTGGATTGGAATTTCGTCGTAGCTTTGCAAAATTCGACTTTCTATGAGGAGTTCTATGCGAATCTATGTTTTGAATCTCTAGATACATCAAATTAGGTTGTAGAATGAGTGTCTTGATATGATCGTAAAACTTAAATTCACACCATTTTGTTTTCAGTAATGATATCTGCAACAAAGAGCTCGCCAGAAGTATAGAAATGTGTCCGTTGTGTGACACGTTCTGTGGATATTGGAACCTGAACGACACGTGCTTCCATGCCAAGTTCACGTACCTTGTCGACAACCCTGCGACCGTCTTCTTTGCAGTCTTCATGTCGTTCTGGGGTGAGCGATGCCCTGGCTTCCCTCTCTCATTGTGATGTCGTTCGCTTTATGACTTGTTCAAGGAACACATTATTAAATCATAAAGTCCGTGCTCACTTTAAAGTGCTTATTTTCTACTAGAAAGAATATAGATATGAAGAGCAAAATTTATCTTGTTTTCTAAAAAATTTCAGATGTCGTTCGCTTCATGACTTGTTCAAGGAACACATTATTGCAGGGTGTTCGTAAAGTCCGTGCTCACTTTAAAGTGCTTATTTTTGGCTAGAAAGAAGAGAGATATTATTAAGAGCAAAATTTATCTTGTTTTATAAGAAATTTCAGATGTTGTTCGCTTCATGACTTGTTCAAGGAACACATTATTACAGGGTGTTCATAAAGTCCGTGCTCACTTTAAAGTGCTTATTTTCGACTAGAAAGAATATAGATATAATTAAGAGCAGAATTTAACTTGTTTTATAAAAAAATTCAGTATTTGTTCGCCACAATGTTTCTAGCTATTTTTCTAAGCTGAAAAATTACTTTGATTACAGAATTACTTTTGACGCAATGCTTCAACAAAAACAAGGAAACTTTTTTGTTGAATGAACTGTAATATACTCGTACTGCTGCTGTTCCAAAAAAGCTCAGAACTGAATACAATGAAGATACACTCAATAGAATTTTCCAAAGGGATTATAACAATTGAAAATACGGGCTCTGTCGATTAAAAGCCACGTGTTAGTAAATTGTTACATTAGTAAACGAAACTTTGACGGCAAGTCTAAGAAAGTCAACAAGGCGAATGTAATGACACATTTTATGGGCATTAGTCTTTTTAGCACAAGTATTAAAAATGGTACAAAAATATTAAATTGCACACGAACTTCATAAACTCATTGTATCTAAAATACAAACGGAAGTTGAAGTATTTATACATTTCAAATTGTATTAAAAATATTACCTCAAGCCATCATATTTTTTTTGGATCACGAGTCATGCGTAAATTCACCTCATTCGTGCAACTCATTTTACTATTCATATCTTATTTTGAGGTTACGTTTTGTTGGCGTCCTCTTCTTAATATCATTTTCTTTGCAATTTTTCTGTTTACCGTTTTAGCTGATAGCAAGTTATTTGCTACACACATTTTGACTATTCCTGTGACGCATCTCATTACGTATTGCTCCACAGCGGCGCTCTTTCTGGAGATGTGGAAGCGTTACTCGGCTGAGATCAGCCACCGCTGGGACCTGACTGGCTTTGACATCCAAGAAGAACACCCGCGCCCTCAATACCTAGCACGCCTCGCCCACATCAAGAAGAAGACCGTCAACATCGTCACCAAGACCATCGAGCCACGTCCACCCTTCTGGCGCATGCGCGTCCCCGGTGTCCTGCTCAGCGCCTCCTCTGTCCTGCTGCTCGTGAGTCCTTGCTGTTGTTGTTGTTGTTGTTGGTGTTGGTGTTGGTGTTGTTGTTGGTGTTGGTGTTGTTGTTGGTGTTGGTGTTGGTGTTGGTGTTGTTGTTGGTGTTG